>SNQJ01S0107850.1:29574-58792 GCA_010110895.2 Picea sitchensis | reverse complement strand
TCTTTTATTTATTTTTTCGTTTCCTTTAGGACTTTAGATTGGCCAATGGAGCCATTAAACTCGTCAGAGTGAGTCAATCCAAACGGCTTGGGTTAATTAGACAACCCCAGACCGGATTCACTCTTCCAATTGATGAGTGGTCATTTTCGCCCGTCAACATGCTTCCTTTCCATTCCTATCTCAGGTGAGAAATTTGGATTTTCAGATGGAAGACAGATACATGAGGCTATTGGTATAGCCCAGGAAGGCCTCCATACCATTAAGGTAAAGAAGAAATATTCTTTCATAATCAAATTAGACTTCTCTAAGGCATATGATAAGGTTGGCTAGTCTTATCTCATATTAATGATGCTTCATGTAGGGTTCTCCAGTGATTTTGTTAACTGGGTAGAGGGTTTTTATTCTTCTTTCTCTTTCTCTCTGTTTATTTATGGTTCTGCTTCATCCTTTTTCCCTCCTTCTCGAGGTCTGAGGCAAGGGTGTTCGTTGTTTCCCCTTCTTTTTATTCTTATAAAAGAAGGTTTGAGAAAATGTCTAGTCCATGAAAGAGAGCCTAGCAGGTTGAAAGGTGTCAAGATGGGGGAAAATATTTCTATTACTCCTCTGTTGTTTGTAGACAACATTTTACTTTTTGGGGATGGTTCCTTGAGAGATGCCTAAGAAATTCATCAGGCCCTTTACTTTTATAGTAAGGCCACTGGAATGGAGGTGAACCACCATAAATATTGCATCATTTTCCGTAGAGTTGTGGATGGCCAAGAAAGATCTATTCAAAATTGACTCCCCTCAACACCATAATATAGTTTTTCAGGATGGTCAAAAATACCTAGGCTTTATGTTAAATCCAAATGAATATGGGGGATTGGCTATGGATTTGCAACATGATTTTAAATAGGATAAAATCTTGGTATACCATATGGTTGTCCCCAGATGGAAGATTCACTTTGGTAAAATCTGTGCTGGAAGCTATCCTTGTATACTGGAAATCCCTTGCCTACATTCTCATAGGTATTTTCCAGAAGATCAGAAGAAGTATTTTTATTTTATTGTGGATAGGTCAGCATGATATTTTCTTTTATGTACTAGTTATCGATAGTACCAGTTAGAGGTCGTAGCTGAGTGGGAGGACATGTAATATTTCTTACCATGCTTCTCATGTGCTGGAGAGAGTTTGATCCAATGAAGAATTAGCCTCTATGCTTCTCATCCATCCATGCGTCTGGCCCATTCCGGTATCTGTGGGTTGTGTATCCATCCAGGTCTGGTTAGTGGGAACATGTCATGTATGGATGTATCAGGTTCGACATCCTGGGATTTGTTCAGGATAGGGGGGGTTAAGAGGGAACCCCGTGCAGAGTTGTCTAGTGCAGACTGAAAGCAGACTTGGACTGAAAAACTATGGGTAACTTACTGATATTTTCTTCTCTCTCGTGGTCAGTTTCAATCCATCTGTCCATTGGACCTCCCTTGAACAAACTATGTGTGCCATCAATCGAATAAATCAATCACTATAAATCCCAAACTTGTAGAAATCCCCATAGGATCAAATCCAACTCGTCCTACCCCGAATCTATACATATAACATATATTATATGTTATACATATAGCATATATGTTATATGTACTGTTATATGTAATACATGTAAAATATATGTTCCACTTTGATTCGAGACCCATGCAAAGGAACTACGAGGGTCAGTGCCATATATATGTTATATGTATTACATGTATGTTATATGTATAAAATATATATGTTATATGTAATACATATTACATATAGTATGTAATACATATAACATATAATATAAAAATATATATATCATAGATGCAACCATAAACATAGAGATACAATAATACACAATTTCTATTAATGAGCGAAATGTACAAACCTGTAGAAATACAAAGTGACAGACTCGCTAAAATGGTGGAATTTTATCTATGAGAAGAGATGTGATGACTACTCACATTCACAAGAAGGTTATTGTTACAATGAGGCTCAACAGGCCTTTTTAAAATAAAGAAAGTCCAAAACCCTAACCCTGGAAGATGAAAAGCCAACAATTTTGTGGACCCTGTTTTGGGTAGTTTGGTATATCAACTTCCCGGGGGCCTATTTTGGTATACGATATCCATTTGGGGCGCACGATTTCTCATTGGAAAGGTATAATCAAGGAGATTCATTCTAGTTGCTCAATCAGATCCTTTGACTAACATTGAGATGTTTGATCCCGAAAAACCTTCATTTAGGCCCTCAAAATGGCCCATGAAGTTTAGGAACAGAAAAATTGCTAAAAATAGTAATACATATATGTTATATCTGTTACATATAGCATATATGCTATGTGTAATAAATATAACATAAATGTATGTTATGCATAATACATAAAACATAAATGTATGTTATATGTAATACATATAATATATGTTATGTGTATTACATATAACATATATGTTATGTGTATTACATATAACATATATGTTATGTGTAATACATATAACATAAATGTATGTTATATGTAATAGATATAATATATGTTATATGTATTACATATAACATATATCTAATAATATAAAAAAAATATGTCATAGATGCAACCATAAACATAGAGATACAATAATACACAATTTCTATTAATGAGCAAAATGTACAAAAGTGTAGAAATATAGAGTGACAAACTTGCTAGAATGTTGGTAGCTTATCTATGAGAAGAGATGTGATGACTACTCACATTCACAAGAAGATGATTGTTACGATGAAGCTCCAAAGGCCTTTTTAAAATAAAGAAAGTCCAAAACCCTAACCCTGGAAGATGAAAAACCAACAATTTTGTGGACCATGTTTTAGGTAGTTTGGTGTATCAACCTCCTGGGGGTGTACTTTGGCTTACAATCTTCGTTTGGGACGCACGATAGCTCATTGGAATGGTATCAATTAAGATATTCATTTTGGTGGCTAAATCAGAGCCTTTGGCTATCATTGAGGTGCTTGATCCCGAAAAAATTTCATTTAGGCCCTCAAAATGGCCCCTGAAGTTTAGGAACTGAAAAATTGCTAAAAATAGTAAACTGCCAGAAGATTTTTTTTGAGCCAGTTGGAATAGGGGTGTGGCCACCAAAATCCACCTGGTTCAATCCTCCCTCCTTAGGAAGAAATGTTATCCATTGTGTTGAGTGTCCAAGGGAGAGGGAAAAGAGTTTTTTGAATCTACATCTTGATGAGTTGCTTGCCTTGCTAGAGAAGTTGCTATGCTTAGCTTGTTGAAGGACACATTAGATGACTCTGTGCATAAGGAATCCTTGCAATTTGCTTCAATATTTTCGATCTTCTTCTGTTGGATAGAAGGTTATTGGACTGAGGCTATAGTGGTTGCAGTGTTCTTTTGTTCACCTTTTGAACATACTGTGAAGAAACTGAATTTTGTAGTATGAGATACTACCTTGTAGCACTATTTAGGTGGGACATTAGTCAGAACTACCTCTAGTATCCTATAGAGATGACCCCCCAAAGTAATAATGACACTACGAGGTAGAGACTCATAGATAGCATGGTGCTTCCATATATATAACTGGTCCAAGAGAACATCAGAGACATCCATTGGGGAAACATCACATAATACCTTATCCTTGAAGGGATGGATGTCGTATGACAATCCACAATGATGGTTGAAACAAATATCTCATCCCTAGCAAAGCCACGAGATGTTGTATGGCTACGGGTGTGGTGTTGTCGAAAATACCAACTGTTTGACGACATATGCTAAGATGAGGTTTTTCTTTCTTCTGCTATCAACAATAAAATGTAGCGAGGTCTCCTTCACCCACATCTGTGAATGAAAAAGGCGCTCCCTATCTTCAAGATATGATGGTTCTTCTAGTTGAATTGTTTCGGTTGTGACAGTAGCAGTGGGGTATGCGTCGATGATATGTCTTCTACTAGTATTTTCTGAATCAGATTCTGAATCGGGGTTCGACTCCTTGTCTTTGATCTCGGCCACCAATCACTGTTTTGAGCGAAATTCATGAGTGTTGTGACATGGGATTTTGTGGAAATCATACCACTTTATAGTGTCCCTCTTCATCTTCCTGTGACCCTTATTTTCATGTGGATTGGACTGGTTTTTGGGAGGCTATTTGTTAGGGACATCTTTATCATACTTTGGTTGTTGCATATTTTCATAACTGAACTCCTGTTTTTTCAGGTGCCTAAGTTTCTACTCGATTTTGATAACATATCGATGGGAAACTCCCAGTGATGAGATGTCCATAGACTCCATTTCAGTTTGGATGTAGCTATGTAAAGCCCCACAGTATTTCAGAACTAAATGCTGCTCAAAACATTTGATACCCAACTTGGTTCCCAAGGTATGGAAGGTATTGGTGAAGTTCGAAAGGTCTTGGCCCCTCTCTTGATGCAACATGGTCCATCTCATGTATTGGTCATCATAGTTACCAAAAAGGTAATAATGTTCATTTAATGCATCCACAAAAAAGTCCCAAGTGGGATCAGCCCCATATATTTCAGACTTCTTTATGGAAATTTTCTCCCAGTAAGTTTCCCACAAATGTCTGACATTGGGGAGATCCTTAAGGAGTGCGAAGGTGATTTTTTCCCTGTCGGGGAAATTGTGAACAGAGAAATAACCTTCGAGCAGATTGAGAAATTGTGAACAGAGAAATAACCTTCTACTAGTACAAGTTAACCTTCGAGTAGTCGGGGGGAACCTTAAGAATCCTTTGAAATAAATAGAGGTTTTGTATGCCCGAAGGAGGCTACTGCAAGTTTTTAGGAATTTGTTGTGATTTAGTTGTTGTTGAGTTTTAGTTCTTGTTTTATCATAGTTGTAGGAATTTACTTTTGAATGAATATAACAGAGGAAAATTGATCCAATGCATGGTGTTTCTACTATTTACAATTCCTTGTTATTTTTGTTTTCATGAATGAATGAGTTGTGTTGTTGAGTATATGAAACTGTGAAATGTTTAGATAAGTTTCCTTTGTTCTCTTCATTGAGTCCATGCAAGTTGTGCATATAGTCCGCAAGGAGTGCGTTGACAGAGTCTGTTTCGACTCAAAATCTCAGGAGAGATAGCACAAAACTTTCCCTTTGCAAGGAGTGCAAAGTGACTGTTGCAAGGCATGTATAGTCGTCCGCGAGAACTTAAGTCTTGTGTGAGAATCTGCTGCAAGGAATGATAGATTCGGTTTCGACTCATAAGCTCAAAAGAGATAGCGTGAACTTTACATTTGCAAGGAGTGCAAAGGGACTGCTACAAGGCGTGCACAATCATTCACAAGAATCTAAGTCTTGCGTAAGAATCTGTTGCAAGGAGTGCAAAGACCTGAAATTAGACTAAGTGTCGAAGTCACTCTTTAAGGAGTCAAAAGGAGCATAAGGAGAGAAAGTTCAAGAGAGATAGTGGGAGAAATAGTCAAAGTGGGTGAATTTATGAAGGTTTCTCGAGTCACCGGCTAAGATCCATCCAGGAGGGAGCAAGATCATTCCATGTTGTCAAATCTGAGCAAAGTGCACGAGCTTTAGCCTTTGTGTGCACATAGGAGGATAAATTTTCTAAGAGCCAAAATAGATCCTGGCCATTGGTCACCATAGAGTTATGTGTCAACAGATTTGAGGCTTTAGGAAAAATCACTTCGAAGATTTTAGTTGAGATTTGAAACTCCTGAAACCCAAATACAAAGTGAATCTGGACCGTCAGATCCAGAGGGACGCATGGCGACGATTTGTGAGTTTCAGAAGGAAGTGAGAGTCGAGAGTTGAAACTACTGAAGTGCGAAGATATGAAGTGAATACTAGCCATCTGATTCAAAAGGACACGCGGTAGGAATCCATTGACTCCAATTAAAGACCCGAAGTAAATCATAGTCGTCAGATTAAGGAGGACACGTGGCGCAAATCCATGGACTTCGGGTAAAGACTCGAAGTGAATTTCAGTCGTCTAATTCAGGAGGACATGCGACAAAAATCTGTGCACTTCAAGGGAAAGTGAGTGGGTAGGAGTTGAGAAACCTGAAGTCTAAATACCCAAATAAATTGCAGCCGTCGATCTCCAGGAGACATGTGTCAATAGATTGTGAGTTTCTGATAAAATAATTTTGGAGGGAAGGTGAAAGTTGAGAGTTGAGAATTCCGAAGTCCGAAAACCCGAAATGGTTAGAACCATCCATCTGAGGAGGACACATGGTAGGAGATCTGTCATTGCGGAGAAAGTAAGGTTTGAGAGTTGAAAACTCTGAAACCCGAATCAAGAAGAAAATCATGACCGTTGATTTGAAAGGGGCAGATCCAAGTCGTTGATTTGAAAGGAAGTTGATCTAGGCCATTGATCAAGAGATCTCACCCAAGATCACAAGATCAATGGTCACATTGAATTGCGATATCATAAAGTTCTCAATTTTTTAAAATTTGAGAGTAGGCCGCAATTGAAACCACGGTATCATCAAAAGGACACGTGGTGATTGGTAGTGAATTGCGGGGATAAAAGTAGGTTGATCCCAAACCACCCTTGGTCGTGCCTATAATCATGTGTTTGTGTGAGGTCATAGCCCAAGGTCACATCTAGGAAGGGGAAAATAGAGAAGGAGCTAGCGGTTGAAACTTGACAGTTTAGTAGCACGAAGGGAGAGGTTGTGGGTGCCATAGAACCTGCACCAAAGGACTAAAAGGGACTGTGTTTAATTACAAGTGATACCATTAAGGTTTTAGAGAGCTGATTAGGCTTTGAGAATCGAAGATCCTTGACCGGGAGGTCGAGCAACCCTAAGGAGAGAGGGGGGGTCTGCATCAAGTGGTATCGGAGCCTGAAATTGTTTTCAAAAAATGACAGAGAGATTGAAGGTGCATTCTGTGTGTGAGAGACAATCAACATAATTCCACCAAGGAGATGTGTGGAAACACCTTTAGCCAATTTCATTGCATAAAGATAAAATGAGAGAGATTTATGCAAGATTAGAGGCAATGGAGGTAGCACAGAGGAGGGCATCTGATGTTGGGGACATCAGTGATGCAGAGAGTGAAGAAGTAGAAGTCGAAGAAGTTGCAGGAGAAAATGTTGTTGAGGAACGCTTGCTGAGAGAGGTTGTTAAATTGGGAACCAGAGCCAAAGCAAACATCCCAATGTATGGAGGCAATTTGGATGTTGAAGAGCTGCTGGATTGGATAAGATCCATGGAAAAATATTTTGACTATGAAGATGTCAATGAAGAGAAAAAAGTGAGACATGTTGTCACCAGACTGAAAGGACATGCAACACTGCGGTGGGATGAACTGCGGGCTGAGAAAAGAAGCAAAGGAAAAAAAAATATTAAGAATTGGGACAAAATGGTAGCCAAGCTAAAAGCTAAATTTATGCCCAAAGATTATCAGATAAATCTGTTCAGGAAGTTACAGAACCTGAGATAGAAGGGTGTGACAGTGAAATAGTACACAGAGGAGTTCTACAAGCTGAATATCAGAACTGGACAATGAGAGAAGGATGAGGAAAATTTTTCCATGTATATAAATGGCCTAAGGTATGAAATCTAGGATGAGATCAGCATGATGTCAATGAGGACAGTAGAGGATTCTTATCAGATTTCTCTAAAGGAAGAGGATAAGTTGGCCAAGAAACAAAGTCAACGAAATAAAGGCAGAAGCCCAAGAAAATGCAAGGGAGTTTCCCATGATAAGACACATAAATCCAAAGGTGAGATAGAGAAACCACATAGTCACTCAGAAAGAGGAGGAAGTTTCTGAGGAAGACAAGGTGGTGGAAGAAGTTCTTCTAGAGGAAGAGGAAGAAGCAGAAGAGGAGAAGTGAGGTGTTATTCCCGTGGAAATAAAATACATATGTCTTGGGAATGTCCCGAGAAAAATAAAGAAGGAGGAGGTGAAGCTCACATTTCATAAGCGTAGAAAAGGAATGTTGAAGCATAAGGTGCAGAGGATGGAAAATCTCTGATGTTGAGGAAGGCTCTCTTAAAACCATAGGAATAACTTGAAAAGCTAGTGCAGAGGAACAATCTATTCAGGACAACTTGCAAGACTAAAGACAAGGTATGCAAGGTGATAATTGACAGTGGGAGCACTGAAAACTTAGTATCCACAAAGATGGTGGAGAAACTAGAGCTAGAGACAACTGCACATCCCAAGCCATATAAAGTCTCATGGTTGCAAAAAAGACACCAGGTAATGCTCACTAAACAATGACTTGTTGAATTTAAGATAGGAGGATATAGATATGAAATTTTGTGTGATGTCATTCCCATGGATGTATGTCATGTTTTGTTGGGAAGACCATGGTAGTTTGACAGAAATGTCGTTCATGATGGGAGAAAAAATACTTACACCTTGGATAAGAATGGTAGGACACACATGTTGCTGCCAACAGAGGAGAAGAAAGTAAAAGAAGAAGCCAACACAAGCATACTTCTCATGAGTGGGAAGGAACTCCTGAGAGAAGTCAAGAACGAACAGGAGATGCGTTTGATGTGGTGAGGAAACCTAGAGTTTTCCTTACAAGTACTTGGATGGATTATTTTCCCGAAGAAGTTCAGGAGTTGTTGGATAATTTTTCTGGCATAGTAGTGGATGAGTTTCCTAACTTGTTTCCACCCATCAGAAGTATCATCCATCATATTTATCTGATACCAGGAGCAAGCCTGCCAAACAAAGCAGCATATAGATTGACACCTCAAGAGAATGAGGAGGTAAAGAACCAAGTCTAGGATTTGTTAGACAGAGCTTTGGTCAGAGAAATATTAAGTCCATGTGTAGTACCAACTATGTTGAGTCCAAAGAAGGATGGAGGATGGAGAATGTGTACAGACTCGAGGGCCATTAACATGATCACCATCAGGTATAGATTTCCTTTTCCAAGAATGGATGACTTAATGGATTGTCTAAGTGTAGAAAAATTATTTTCTAAGATAGATTTGAAAAGTGGATATCACCAAATAAGAATGAGAGAAGGTGATGAGTGGAAAACAACCTTCAATACAAATGAAGGGTTGTATGAGTGGATTTTTATGTCATTTGGCTTAACAAATGCCCCAAGTACTTTTATGAGGTTGATGAATAAAATACTGAAAGATTTCATTGGCAAGTTTGTGGTTGTATATCTGGATGATATACTGGTCTTTAGTAAGACTAAAGAGGAGCATTTGAGACATCTGGCATTAGTGATGAGGAGACTACAACAAGAGAAGTTGTTGATAAATCTGAAGAAATCCTCTTTTATGAACACAAAACTCATTTAATTGGGTTTTGTGATCTCTTCAAATGAATTGAAGATGGATCCAGAGAAGGTGAAAGCAATCAAAGAATGGATATCACCAAGGAGTATGTTTGAAGTGAGAAGCTTCCATGGATTAGCAAGTTTCTATAGGAAGTTCACCAGACAATTTAGTGGAATTTGTGCACCAATGATGGGTAAAGTGAAGAAGAGTCACAAGTATTTTAAATGGATAGAGGAGGTCGAGAGGAGCTTCAATATATTGAAGCAAAAGATAACAAAATGACCAATTATGGTCTTACCAAATTTCGTGAAGACATTTCAAGTGAGATGTGATGCAAGTGGAGTTGCAATTGGAGCAGTCTTGAGCCTGGATAATAAACCAGTTGGATATTTTAGTGAGAAGCTGAATGAGACTAAGATAAAGTACTCCACCTATGATAAATAATTTTATGCTATAATTCAAGCCTTGAAGAAATGGAGGCACTACCTTGTTCCAAAGGAATTTGTCTTGTATAGCGATAACCAAGATTTACAATTCATAACCAGATGGGAAAAATTGAATCAGAGGCATGCACAGTGGATTTAGTTTATGAAGAATTTTAATTTTGTCATAAAACGTATTTCTGGAAATGCTAACAAAGTTGTTGATGCATTGAGCAGGAGATGTTTGATTATGCAAGAGTTTCTGGTGAAGACCTTAGGGTTTCAACACCTTAAGGAAGTGTACAGTGATGATCCAAATTTCAAGGAAGCATACGAAGCATGTGAAAATCTTGTGCTGAGAGACAGGAGCAGGTGGGCATAGTATATGATTTAAGAGGAATTGTTTTTCAAGGGAAATTAGTTGTCCATACCAAAATGCTCAATGAGGGATAACCTTTTGAAGGAAAAACACAGTGGAGGATTGGATGGACATTTCGTCCATGATAAACATTTGAGCAGTGCATATTATTGGCTAGGTGTGAGGACAAAAGTGATAAAGTTTGTGAACAGATGCAGAATCTACCAACATGCAAAAGGAAAAAGACAGAACACTGGATTGTATCAACCATTGCCAATACCATAGAGACCTTGGGATGCAATAAGCATGGATTTTGTGTTGGGATTGCCAAGAACTCAAAGAGGATGTGATTCCATATTTGTGGTAGTGGATAGATTTTCAAACATGGCACACTTTATCCCATGCCAGAAGACTAGTGATGCAACATGTGTTGCAAATTTATTTTTCAAGGAAGTTGTTCACCTTCATGGATTACCCAAAAGTATTGTCTCAGACAAAGATACCAAACTCGTTGGTCATTTATGGAGAACAATATGGAAGAAGCTGGGAATAGATTTTTCCTTGAACTCAGCTTATCACCCTCAAATATATGGACAGACTGAAATGGTGAACAAAAGTTTGGGAAAATTATTGAGGAGTTTGGTCACTGAGCATCATAATCAGTGGGATCGAATTCTTCCACAAGAAGAATTTGCATACAATAACTCACCAAACAGGAGCACTGGAAAGAGCCCATTCTAGATATTTTATGGAATGCAACCAAGAGGAGTAGTTGAGTTTAGATACTTGGAACGGAGTTACATAAGAAGCGTGGGAGTAGAATATTTTTCTACAGAAATGCAGAAGCTCCATAGTGAGATCAAAGAGTAGTTGCATAACTCTAGCCAAGTGTACAAGCTCAGAGTTGATCAACATCGCAGAGAGATTCAATTTGAAGTAGGAGATCAGGTTCTGGCACATCTCAAGAAAGAAAGGTTTCCAAGAGGAACATATAACAAGTTTAATATGAAGAAGATAGGGCCATGTAAGATATTAAGGAAGTTTGATGCAAATTCCTATGATATTGAGCTGCCAGATGATGTGGGCATATCTCCCATATTCAACATATCAGACATGTATCCTTACAGGGAAGATGACACAGAGAGATCAAAAGATCAAGAGAAGATTCAATGGGAAAATAAAATGCCTGTAGTAGAAAAGCCACAGATGGAGAAGATCGTTGATCACAGAATTGGAAAGAAGACCAGGAGGAAGACCTATTTTGAATATTTGGTCAAGTGGAAGGGACACCCAATAGAAGATGCCAGTTGGGAAAATGAAGCCGATATCCAGAAGCATGGAAAGTTAGTGCAGGATCTCATGGACATGAGTCCATGAATTTTTGGCTAGGGGAGTATGATGCAGGAGCATCGTTAACAAGCCTACATGGAGAGACAACTCAATGCCTTAGCACGCCGTTGAATCATTTTAGAATCTTAACCGCTGGCATTTCCTGCAAATCATTTTTTTTAAATGATTGGAAACTGAAGAAGATCAAACGCTTGGAATATGAATGATCATGAATGATCTAGTAGTTTCACTCCTAGACTTTAATGTAACGGAAATTAAGTAGCAATTTTGTTTTTCTTGAGTAGACGATTAGTCCGGGGGAACCCTAAGAACCCTCTGAAATAAATAGAGGTTTTGTATGCCCGAAGGAGGCTACTGCAAGTTAGTAGGAATTTTTTGTGATTTAGTTGTTATTGAGTTTTAGTTCTTGTTTTAATATAGTTGTATCCATTTACTTTTGAATGAATATAATAGAGGAAAATTGATCCAATGCATGGTGTTGCTACTATTTACAATTCCCTGTTATTTTTGTTTTCATGAATTAATGAGTTGTGTTGTTGAGTTTATGAAACTATGAAATATTTAGATAAGTTTCCTTTGTTCTCTTCATTGAGTCCATGCAAGGTGTGCATACGGTCCACAAGGAGTGCATTGACAGAGTTTGTTTCGACTCAGAAGCTCAGGAGAGATAGCGCGAAACTTTCCCTTTGCAAGGAGTGCAAAGTGACTGCTTAGGAGAGCATTGCTAATGAGGAATCAATCAAGTTTAGAATAGATAAGACTAGGACTGTGCCTCCTTTGAAATTTATTTAGGTGTAGGGATTATGAAAATTCATGACTAGAATTGAAGCTATGAACATTTCTCCTCCCAATAGATTTGATGTTGTAATACAGTGAACAAGTTTATCAAACTCATAATGGTATAAGGACATAATATTTTATCTGAAATCTGGTCAATTCTCTCATGAAATTTCTTTGAAATAAAGAACCTTGAAAATGTATACAAATCAATATGTACAGGTCTCGGGAGTTTTTTTCCTAAGGAATTTTGATGAAATTTTATTAAGGTGTTTAGATTTCTCAAATTCCAGAGAAATGATTCAAGAATTTCATATAAGTGGGGTTTATGGTGGACATTTTTCGCCAATTGTAACAACTCACAGAATCATTCAGGTTCATTATTATTGACCAACTATATTCAAAGACACTTATTAATGATTTGAAAATGTATTCCATGCCAAATATTTTCAGGAAAAATGAAAAGATTCACGATGCCATTACAATCTACAATGGTAGAGAAACCATTTAAAGAATGGGGTTTGGATGTTATTGGTCCAATAAATCCAAATTCTAATATATGGAATGCTTATATTATTATTTCAACTGATTATTTTACCAAGTGGTAGGAAGTTGTGGATTTAAGAAACACAGAGTTGGAGAATTTGATCGATTTTCTAAAGCAAAATATCATGTCAAGATTTGGTGTAATAGAAAAATTCATAACTGACAATGGCTCAATCTTCATCAGATCAAAGTTTACAAATTTCTGTGGAAAATATGGAATCATCATGGGACAACCATATAATTATTATCCATAGGGAAACGGTTTGGCTAGTTAAAAAAAAAAACATTAATTCAAATTCTCAAGAAGAAAATTGAAGTCAACCATAAGAACCGGCATAAGAAATTGATGGATGCACTCTAGGCCAACTGTGTTACTCCAAATGATAGTATTGGACACTCCCCATATGATTTAGTGTATGGAAAGAGAAGCAATATTACTACTACAATTGGAATTGAATGCCCTTTCTCTTACTAAATGTGTTGAAAATGAAGAAGCCAATGATGAAAAAAATATATCATGAACTTATGAAAATTGAAGAACAAAGAGAACAATCAATGTTGTCAATAAGAAAAATACAACTAGTGGTCAAAAGATACTTTGAAAAGAGAACTACTTCAAAGGATTTTCAAAAAGATCAACTCGATTTTTATGTAACAAAGAAAAAGAAAAATCATCTTTCCACACAAAATTTGAAGCTCTCTAGATTGGACCATATCATATTGACAAAGTCATTTGTTACAATTCATACTTGTTGAAGGATATGAAAGGAATGATCCAACCGTTTCCTGTCAATGGGAAATATCTTAAGTATTTCATTTATTAAATCCCCAAGTCAAAATATGTACATAGTTTTTTTCGGTACTCCTTTGTATATCCCTTATCACTATATATTTGTTTTCCTTTTTCTCTTCTTTTTGAATCCATTTCCACAACGAAAGCCGATTCTAGATTCCTAGCAACCCACAAGGGTCACTGTCTGAAAATTGGAGTTGAATGTTGATCCACATTTGTTGATCAATGTTAGTACATACATACCCATCCTTAGTATTTTTCCCTTGTTTTTTTTTTCTCCTCAAATTTTCTTTACTTTTTGTTTTCCCATTTCAAATGTGGGTTGCCAATCACGCTACTATAAAATTAATAGTTTCGGAGGCCTACAAGCGCGTGTATCTATGCTTAGTAAATTTTCTTTTATTGCAATACCAATGCTTAATCATTTTTTAAAATTATGTGGGAGTCCATTTGCAGGATACCAACACGTTCCTTTCCTACAATTCCCCACATCCCATGTCCCATAGTTCCACAACACTTAGAATGATGCATCTATCGCTGCGTCCTCCAAACTACACCCTTTACCTTTTTCATACTTAGCCATTTCTTTGAATGTGGATAAGGTACATGTGTCTCTTCCACTTACCTTTTCCCCTCATGCTTGTGTTCTACAACCCACAGTCCCACATTCTATAGAATGACCCTTTCACTTTTGCAACCCGTGTAAATATGTTTTCCCATACTTAGTCTATTTTCTTATTGCATATATGAGAGTCATTCCCTTTCACCTTTTTCATTTCCCATGTCTTGTTTCCTACATTCCACAATCATGCATTCACCATATTGCACTCTCCATTCCTCTTTTCGCACTCCCATACTTAACCATTTTCCATCTTCCATGACATCACATCACCATTTCCCCATCGCATTTAATCCTCCCCATGATGTTAGCCTCCACTTGTGTGAACATAATGTCGTTATTAAAGTGGCGAAGATTTTGTAAACCTTTGTAATATGTTCTAAATATCACCGTGCAATCCAAAAAAATTGAAATAAGAGGTATGGTGGTTAATAGTCAAGGAAATACAAGGTAAATTAAATAAAGGACTAATATGTCATGCTATAAAACATTATATAGACAGTAGTGCCACCTAATAAGAATATAAAGCAATGCAAAAAATGTCAAGTAGGAGAAAATAGTTGTATTGTTGAGATACACTAAATTCTCCCAGTCATAAAGACCATGAGTTCTAGTGGTCATAGGATTACAAGTGGTAAAAGTCCCTCCCTCCCGTAGAGAAGAAAACAAACTAGGTCTAGACCTTAGGAATTGCTTTGGATGGTTGTGCTCCAGAGGTGACAAATTCCAAAGAGCTATTTATTTGGTGTGTAGATAAATTTGATTAAGAAAGAAGAATAATTCAGTTTTTACAAGAATGTTACGACTCTGAAATTCCACCATGAAGTTCAAGGATGAAGAAGCCAATGAATTCCTAAAGGAACATAGAGGAGGATAAAATCTCCTCGAGAAATATTTGGCCGTCCCAAGAACTAATAACAACTCCACTAAGATTGAGGTAAGTTCCTTGAAGCATCCCTACAACGAATTTTTTTGTTGTTTTCCTGTATAATTAGTTTGGAATCCACAACCTCTGTGTTGAAAAATATCATTTATATCCTCCACTTTTCTATGCATGAAGACACCTTGATTGAAAAGGGACACCCTATTTCCAATGAAATTCCATTTCAACTAGGTGGTCTGAAAAGGACCCAAAAATTCTACATGATATTATTTGATCTTTTCCATAGCCTATTGCCATGTTTTCGAAGAATTTCTAAGGGAAAGGAGTGTTGACCTTAGGGTGGATCTAGGATTTTCTTAGTGTCCAACCTTATGGAGACACAAGTATGAATATTATTTCTACCTGGTCCATTTAACAATTTTATTTCTGAATTAAAAAAATTAATCTTTGGTCTCAACACATCACCACTGTCACTCAAGGTTGCCACCTTTCTCTCAGAGAAAGGAATTTTTGAGATCACAGAGGATTTTAGTATCATAAGGTTATTATTTTTCCAAGAGAAACTCCTTTTTCTTACTTTCTATGTATCATACAAACACTTTGTTATTGAAGTATGGATACAATACAAGTAATGGGCTCATTTCTTTAATGAGAAAAGAAAAAAGAAATTCATCCCATTTCCCTGGAGAGTCAGAGAAGTTGTTGTAAATCATATCTCTTTTTGGTTGAATTTGCAGGTCAATTTGACCAATTCAACCTAAATGAAATGAATGCATTGAGGGTTTTGACCCTAATGATTTATTTACTACACATATTTCCCTGGTTGGATATTCCTCTTATTTCACTAAAAATGAACAATTTAAATAAGGAGGAGGGGACAATTTATATATCCCTAAGACCTCGGTCAATGAAGCTCTAAATGGTATAGAGGAACTAGCTATCACTAATGATTGTTATCGACAACAAGGCAGAGAAGTAACAAACAAAAACACCAATTCTCCTATTATTTCACAAAGAAGTACTTCAACAAAAACAAAACCTAGAAGTAGCGGTTTGGAAATGAGTAAAAAACCTGTTGAAAACTCAAATGATGGTGGTGATAGGGAACCTAAAAAGACAAATATTGAAAAATCTCTTGTTGTACATACCTATGCTAAAATAAAAGGGTAAACCAACAAAACTGGACTATAAATACCTGAAATTGAAGAAAGTCCCCAGACAATGGATGTAGATGAAATTATTGAAGAACTTAGTTGGTTAGAACATTGACTATTGGAAAGAAAATAAAGTTTTGAAGCAATGGTCACTCAAGAACCAAAAATATTTGAATAGGAGTCCATAACACTTCACCATGTGGCCTACAATCAAAATTCCAAAAAAATGTTAATAGAGAAGGTGAACATGAAAAATAAGAAAGTGTCTGAAAAATGGAAATTAGAAATGGATTTGCATGGGGTTGCACCTTCAAATATTATACAGTTTCAAGAGGAAAGTAGAGAAGCATTGAAGGAATCCATCTATAATATAGAAAAACTAAATTTAGTTATAAAGGAAAAAATAAAGGAATTAGAGACAACTCGGATTCCAAAACCAGTGTTTGTTGAGCCATTACCCACAATTCAACAAGCACTTACCCTAGAGGATGTCCTAGAAAGAAAAGGTGAGCTAAAATGTTCATCTATTTTGTTGTTAGCAATAAGAAAGTATGTTGGAGATAGAATTCAAAAAATAATAGACCTAATCCAAGAAATATAGGAGATTTCAGAGAGCTCCACAAACTTTTCAACGAGGATTATGCATTTGAAAGAATATCTCCATAAGGATCTGGAAAACGCTGAGGATTTTTACAAGGATGTTGTGGGAACATTTTCGGCTAAGGTTTCAAGTTTAAGTGACACCCACAAAAAATAACATAAACTTCACTCTAATATCTGAATAAAACAAATCAATGCCTATTGGTTGGACAAAATTAAAAAAGTAAGAGAAATGATAAATGAGATAGATGTTGTGAAAAGTAAAAGAGGCGACCTTTTCTTAAAAGTTGTTGATCTCACAAAGGAACTTGGTGACCAAAATTTATTAATGGACACAATACTTTTATCTAAAGAGAAATTACTACAAGAACTTGAAGTATTAAAAGTTGCATGGGCGATTAATTTCACTAAATCAATAGAATTTTCTAAAGATGAAGTGTTATAGCAAGATTTTCCTCACCCTATGCAATCTGTCATAGAGGGCTTGTTTCCATTTCCCTATGCATAATTTTCATCCCTTTTTGAAAATCCCAAAGATAAAATTACATTTTTTCCACATGTATGCACCTTTCCTACTATACAACATGCGTATACACAGGCTGCACCACTACAACCCGTGTACATCAGGATTTGTGCCCAAAAATGAAAAATGGTGTCAGGTTTCCATGTCACGACAAGAGATCAATAATATTTGGCCTTCCATATATTGGAAACATTCTGAATCGGCCCTTTAAGTTCCATTTGAAGGCTATAAATGGGCCAATTCCAAGCTATGGAAAAGAGGAGAAAGAATTCAACTTTGAGAGAAAAGTTACTCTGGAGAAATTATTCACTTCATATGGAGTCTGCATCCCTTTGTCCTTAAATCCCGAACACAGTGTTCAACCCCCAAGTTATTCCCCTTATTGAGTGAGAAATTTATTGTCTCTCTTCTATGAGCTTGCCTTTGGTGGATGATTGAAGTGGTGGAGGCCCAGCTAGAAGGAACAAAGTTTCTCGGTTCCGAACCATGCCGACACAAAAGTTTGTAACTTTTTCACTTCTAATGATCATATATTAATAAAAATACTCTTTTCCCGTCCAATTGATATCTTGCAAATGTTTGAATTATTATTCCATGGGCGTATTTGTTATGTATATTAATGGATTATTCTATTGAATGTGATAACATCATATATTATCACCATATGCTTTCTTTGCTTGGTTGTTGAGGACTAGTTTTAGGTATATTGCTTTGGGTCAAGTACTCAACGATGGACTTCATCGAACGTCTGGATGAGGTAGGCCTTTTATCTTGTCTTGCTAGCATTTTTTTATATAGCATCTTGAGAATAGAGTTGATTTCTACAATCATTTCTGTCTATTGTGGTTTTTCCTAAGCATAGAGATATTTTCCTCATAACAGAATTGGCGAAAATTTTGCGAGCCGATTATTTTTGGCCATATATATTTAAAGATTTTGTTGAAGAGGTTAAGAAGTGTCACCCCTGCCAGGTGTTCACTCGGAAAATGCGTTCACATCCATCCCCTCTTCACCCGGTCATTACGGTCGGTCTCTTCACCAAGTGGGGGGTGGACTTTGTGGATTGCAACCCAACTTCGGCTCGGGGGAATCAACACATTATCGTGGTCGTAGGCTACTTTACTAAGTGGGCCAAAGCCATGCCTACAATTGAATTTGACGAGAAGACTGTCTCCTTCTTCGTAATCAATCAAATTATCACCCGGTTCAGTATCTCGAGTGAGATTGTCACTGATCATGGCTAGGGGTGATTTTAAGGATGGAAAATTATTTTTAAATGTACAAACCTTGGCGAATCTTACTAATCCTTCATATTCCAACTATAAATGTTTGGCGACATTTTTGTAAAAATATTCAAATTTCTAAGAATTTTATATAGTTTGTATAAAATTTTGGTAATTTTTAAGTTAAAATAATTTTATCCTATAGAATTTGGGTGAATAATCTTTTAGAATAGCGAATCGTTTTTTGGGAAAAACCATGGAAAATTATCCCATGAGAGAAATTTAGCCCCTAAAATCATCCCCAAGATTCATGGCAGTCACTTTCATAATGAAATGATGGTAGAGCTAGCATCCAACTTGGGGTTTAAGCATGGTCATTATTTCCCTTACTACCCCAGGGAAAATGGACAGGTAGAGACCATCAACAAGTCTCTCAAGACCATTTTTCAGAAAACTGTCAGCCAGAGTAAGTGTGAGTGGCACATTATTCTATATCCCGCACTCTGGGCATACTGAACCTCGGTCAAGATTTCCACCGGATTTTCCCCTTTCCAGTTAGTACACGGTGTGGAGTCGATATTACCTATTGAATGAGAGATCCCTTCTCTTAAGTTGGAAGTCGTGCTCCTACCTGACACTTACGATCTCGAGCTATGCCTTGTACACCTAGAGAGTCTTGACTAGCAGCGTCGAGACGCCTCTATGTCTATTGAGGCGAACAAAGACGTGTCAAGGTCCAGTACGATAAGTCTGTTTGTCCTCAGTTGTACATTGAGGGTGAATTGGTCCTCTTATATAATCAAGCCAAATAACCCATGTGGCACGGTCCCTATATCGTGTGACGTGTCTTAGAAAAAGGAGCCTATGAGTTAGAATATTATGAAGGGAATATGTTGGCCGAGCCCAGGAATAGGCTCTACTTAAAAATATATTACGCTTGAGCCCCAAGCTTGGGCGTAACTCTTTGTATACTAATGTAATTTATTGTATATATATTTTCCCTTTCTTTTTGTCTTTAACTTGCTTATCGATTTTTCCCTTAGTTGACAAATGTCAACGGAGTCTTCGGTCTACTTAGGATTCATAGATGAAGCCAGTCATCATACACGGAACTTGGATTCCACCTCTTGGGTGGTTTTCTCACCCGAGGGTCTACTGGTGTCTTCAAGTGGCGTATGCCTAGGTCCATCCATGAATAATGTGGTCGAATATAGGATCGTTATAGAACTTTTGTGCGATGTTATCTCACATGGTATTCACTCTTTAGAGGTTCTCCTAGATTCCTAGTTAGTAGTATGTTAGTTGAACGACAATTACCACGTGTGTGATCCTACTTTAGTCCATTGATTCCTACGGGTATGTCTTTTAGAACGACAATTTGATTTTATCACATACCTAGGAGTTCTAATTATTTATTCGATGCTTATGCTAATTTCATTTTAGATTGGCATTTGTCACATAACTAAAGCAAATAAAACCATCTTATCAATATGCACATTGTAATATAAGTAAATCCAAAGATCCTTGTTTTATATATATATCAAAAAATATGGTGTTTATAGTACAAAATTGGGACTAACACCCTCAATACACATATACAACCGATAATACAAGATCCACAACATCTACACCTGTGGTGTATGATGTGTGTCATGATAACAAACTACGGAGTTTGCGAGACATTGAAAGAGTCGCACCCAAGATCTGGGCACACCAACCACTTGCCACTGCATGGCCTTCGATAGATCCTCTACCTGAACCATCAGAATCCTTTGAGTCAAACAAGAAAATTTTTCCTACATGTTTTGAAGGATTCTCACTACTTCTCCTCCCACCGCCTCATCTCTCTGGTGCCTCTAATGACGTCGTGGAAGCTCGTCCGGTCGTCATAAACCTGCGTCCGTGTCACACAAGTGTCTAGTTAAGTACTTAAGAATCATCCCAAAATATTTTTGTTTTACTATAAAAAAATACACAAAAATGAAATATTTAAAAACATTGACATACCTATGTCCTTGTAGGCAGTCCCTGGTGGTAGTGGCATGTCAGGGTCCCCTCTAAAGTTGATCTCTGCATAGGGGTAGTCATCCAGGGAAATGACCTGTCACCTCCACCAGTAGAAGAAATCCTCGTTCCAAGGTGTGGGAACCCTACCTCCCTCCTACCGTCTCATTACCTTGGTCCACCATGCCATGGCTAGATCACGAGGTCCTCTCGAAATGATCTCGACTCTAGGTCCCAAACCTGGAACCCGCTCGAAGAAAAATCTACATAAGATAGAGGAAAAACCGAAGTTCCTCTTGTCAACCTGTTTTCGCTCTGTCAACTGACTCTTCATATTAGCCAGTAGTGAGGTACACCAATCATATACAGTGGGTCTCAAGAACTCTACATAATAGAACATGAGAGGCCTCAATGCCTCATGCAACGAAGTCAATCCTAAGATCCTGGTCAACACGAGGAGAACAATCTTGACGTTGAGATTGTTTATCGCTCGGATGGGGATTTGACTCCCAACATTATCGGTCCCTACTACACAGTGAGCATCTATGTACTCCTCTATCTTCATTTTTCTCCCAGCTCCCCAGGATTTGAGGTTCACCACCTCACCCCGATGCAATAACCCAGTAAAAAAGTATATATCCTCGACTTAAATTCTCAATGGTTGCCCATCGAGGTTGAAGCTCTCACTATCAGGATCCCAGTAATCCACAAGCAACTCAAGCAATCTCACCTGGGCCCTCATCCCTTTGAGTGCCAAAAATTTATACAAGCTGCAACTTTTCAAGGCCATTTGGGCCCCCAGATCTCTTTCCACAACAACATCTACCTCCTCGTGCTCCCTTTCCCTCCATTCTACCACCATCCTGCTAGATAAAAATCAATTTTTGAGTTAGAAACCATAGAAAACATTGTTTAGGGACTTGTACATGGGTTTTTTCATTCATAGTCACATATAGGGCTAAGTACACACATCTTATATTTTACACATTCGCGTATAATCTCACGTATATGCGACCCGATGAATGGCAGCCCGCATACACCAAAATACTCAATTTGCGCCCTATTGTACTCAAATTTTGAAACCTAATTTAAGAATATAATCCACTAGAAATGAAGAGGAGGGGAAGAGGAATTACCTAGTCCAAACGGTTTCTGATTTCATCGCCTGACGCTCCCACAATCACCAGTTGAAGATCCGAGGTATTTTAGTCCAATTTTTAGTATTTGGGTAAAAAGTCAAAATGACATAGTAAATTTGGCTTTGTTACTATTTATAGCAGTGTTTACCCACTTTATATAGTTTCGAGTCATTTTTTCTCCTAATGGACTAATACAACAGTGGATTGAGTTGGTTTTTGCAGTTTTCACTAGGGATTCTTGCGGATTTCAACGTTATGTTGACTATTAATAACCACGGGCATGTATTTTCACTACCCAGCATATAGGATAGGTATCCATTCCACCATGCACTTTTGCATTGTCCTATAACTGTCACTTAAATGCCTTAGATACGAACCCATTTGTTGCAACACAGAACCTTTCATCTGATATAAGACGTGTCATTATTAAGTGGTAGAGACTTATTGAACATGGGTGCCCTAGTTAGATCCTCTCCTTCATTTGGTGCCCATGCAGAGATTTTTTCCATAGGACCGAGAGTCCCTTATAGCTAATACATGACTTTATGATGAGCCTCATTTATCACTCATAAACATGCTGCCCTATACCTAGAGGACTCCTAACCAAGTTTAATTTAAGCTCTTTTCCAACTCGTCTTTAAAAAGTGAAAAGATTGTCGAGTTAACTTGTCTCTTTCACACTCATAAATTGGATTTAAAAGGATGTCTATTTAGTAAAATTTTATCCCTTTTTCACACCAAGTAGACTAAGATCATGACAAATGACAATTTTGTCGTTAAGTTGTGATTGCATCTCATGCCCTTGCTTGCAGTATTGACCCTATAGCCAGTTCTCACTTCGTGTTATAAACCATTTTCCTCAACCAAGCAGAGCCTCGTTTATATCCTTCAAAATTTGACACCCTATAACCAGGAGGGAACATTCCCCTGAGTGTCCATCTCCCGCATGAATCTTCTTGCACTGAGCATAGGTATGTTCCACTGCTGAAACTATTTTTTCTTACTTGCGACACTTGTTTCCTCCTCTGTATCATAACATTCATTTGACAATGAGAAAACAAAAAAAAGATGGGCGGGTAGGGAGTATTATCTTATATTGGCAACATTTGTGTCACCTTTGAACAAAGCACAAAGTTATTGAGTCCATTTGTCATCATAATTTTGGGATTAGCATGACCTTAGGAAGTTGAGCTAGTTATAGAGAGTTTTCTCCATTGTTAGGTTACTCTTCTAGTCCCTATGGAGAATTTCATTGATGCCTCCTACATCTCATGGTTTCATCATTGAGTTTATGCTGCCAGAGTCTTTCATATGTCTCATGCTCTTGTTCAAAGGAAGTCTATCAACTTGTGTCATCCATTTCTTAGAACTCTTGACTTTGCATGTCGGCCATACCCTCAGTTTGTCTCAGAATCACATGATGTTGTAGTCCGATTATGCAGACTGGTCCTACTTTCATCATTGGTAGGTAACCTTGAACCCAATAGTCGACATTTCATCATTGGTCATTGACTGGGTGGTTTCCCTTGTGTTCGAAGGAAAGACATCTATTCACACATTGGGATTCGTGCAATGTATTGGATGCCATTAGACTTATTGGTGGTTTCCTCACCTTTGTCAGCATTTTTCTTCATTGGTTTCTATTCATAGGGTCTTTTTTGTGTACTTCTTGCACTTAGCACATGCGAAATATGCACAGGGTCGTTGGTTCGTGAACATGTTCTTTGTTCGATTTCCTCCAAATCATGAAGCTCCTACTTTGTACCTCATGTTGAATGATGAGAGATGCCTTAATGCTCTCCTTTTATTGAGTCTCCTTCCATCGAATTCAGCTCATATATTCTGGAAATGGGACCTAGATTCCTATGAGTACCTTGAGGCTTGCAGTCATTAGTGGCAGGTTCTCTCGCAATCAACAGTTGGGAATACATCAATGTCTCATGATTGATGGATTATTCAAGTGTTCAACCACGACTCCTTTATTCACACTTATAGGAATGTACTCGGTGCCTTGATACCTAATTTCATCATCGGTAGGTTGTATCACGTTTGTTAACAATATACCTCAATGACCGGTAATCAAACGATGTATCATTGTGTTCAACCTCAACTTTTTTATTCACATGATGTAGAATTGCACCTTTGGCGGATTGTTTAGAAGAATTGAAGACATCAGTATGTGGCCGCATATTTCCTGATTTGTTGCTTCCTTTTCATTGGACTAGTACCTATATGACTTCAATGATCATGGGAGATCAAATTGTACTCCACTGTATACAAATATCTTCAGTTTGATTTTGAGACTAGTTCTATTGGGCCTTGTTCGTGACTATGAAAGCCTATGGCATGTAACTGAATTTATATTTTCCTATTCATGGCCATAGATAGTTGTTTGGTATATTTTCACATGGATCTACAGTGTAATTCAAATTGGCAGCCATGTATGCAAAGTCAATGCAAAATGCAATGAGCAACTAGTTCTTCCAGCTGGTTCCCCATCACTCCACTTATGTATTTTTATAATGTATTTTGGCCATCGCAGATACTCCTCTAACCTCACACATTAGGGAGAATATGTTATAGCAAGATTCTCCTCACCCTAGGCAATATTGCATAGAGGGCCTTTTTCCATTTCCCTATGTAGAATTTGCATTCCCTTTTGTAAATCTCAGAGCTAAAAATACATGTTTTCCACATGTACGCACCTTTCCTACTATACAACATGCGTATACGTGGGCTACACCACTACATCCCGCATACATCAGGATTTGTGCTCAAAAATGAAAAATGGTGTCGGGTTTCCATGTCACGACAGGAGATCAATGATCCTTGGCCTTCCATATACTGGAAATGTTCTGACTCAGCCCTTCAAGTTCCATTTGAAATATATAAATGGGTCAATTCCGAGGTATGGGTAAGAGGAGAAAGAATTCAACTTTGAGAGAAAAGTTACGCTGGAGAAATTATTCACTTCATATGGAGTTTTCATCCCTTTGTCCTTTAAGTCTAAACACAGTGTTCACCCCCAAGCTCTTCCCCTTATTGATTGAGAATTTTATTATCTCTCTTCGATGAGCTTGACTTCGGTGGAGGATTAAAGTGGTGGAGGCTCAGCTAGAAGGAACTTAGTTTCTCGGTTCTGAACCGTGCCGACACGAAATTCTGTAATTTTTTCACTTATGTTGATCATATATTAATATAAATACTCTTTTCCCGTCGAATTGATATCTTGCAAATATTTGAATTATTATTCCATGGGCATATTTGTTATGTATATTAATGGATTATGCTATTGAATGTGCTAACATAATATATTATCACCATATGCTTTCGTTGCTTGGTTGTTGAGGAATATTTGCAGGTATATTGCTTTGGGTCAAGTTCTCAAAGGTAGACTTCATCGAACGTCTGGACGAGGTAGGAATTTTATCTTGTCTTGATAGAATATTTGTTTATAGAGCATACCTGAGAATATAGTTGATTTTTGCATTCATTTTCGTCTATTGTGGTTTTTTCTAGCCATAAAGAAATTTTCCTCGTAACATGAAGTTGAAAGGTGGTTGGTCCAATGTATTAACAAGAATGATGACATCAATGATATGTCGCACCAATTTGGTATTGACCTAACAGAAATAGAGAATGATCCTTTCGAGATAAATACCAAACATGAGATCACAGTGGCCCCAATGAGGGAATACATAGAAGAGTGGATAAGAAAATCCCTAATCAATATCACCGAGACAGATCAACATGAAGCAATTACAAAACTTATGCCACCTCTAGAAGACTATCCATCTACAAAATAAGCATCAACAAGACAGAAAACAAGTTTAGAATATTTCCATCATAGTGAGTCAAGTAGCAACCCTAATCTCGTCCTTGCCATATTTTCTTCTATTGTCATTTGTAATATTGCCTTCCCATTCCTAGTAATCTCTGAAACCTAAGGTTGACCCTTGACTCTTTTTCTTGTGTCTTCGAGGTCTTTTTCATTTCATGTTCCAAGGGATCCCCATCCCAATCCTATTTGAAGGAGAAACAAAATATTTTTGTTTTTAATCCAAGATGATACTATATATTTATTGAAATAAATCTATTATTTTTTAAGGTTCCTAGAGAACTAATTTTGGACATAACATTATTGATATCTGAAGACATTGAATTTAAGAATGAGATTTCATATGTTTGTCTATCAAAATCTTATTTGTGTTTGATGAAATGATCATTTAAATTTCTCAACCATATGTGGTCCATACATTATTTTCCCTGTCATTGAATATTGTGTTCTATTTTGATGAATGTTTTGATGGAAATGTTGTCTTATTTTACTGCATACTCTTTTGGTTTATAATCTTGTAACATACTGTAAATATTTACTTTCTACAAGATACCTTTTTTCTTTCTCAGGTATTCTTTGCATTTGAATAATTTATTTCAAGAATAAGCCTGGTCCTTTCTCAGACATTTTATTTGTTTTTGTATGTATTTGAAATAGAGGAGTACCACCTCTTCAAACAAGCAAGGGGATTTAACCTTGTGAGGTTGACTAAAAATTGTAAAATAGTCTTTTTAATCAACATGGGTTCCCTGTTCCAAACAATTTGAGGTCTAATTGGGACCCTTCATTGGGGAGAAACCCTAATGTTGAATATAGAGTATTTCCCCTGGACAAACTTTTTGGTGTTAAAAGGAAGGTTGGACAACAAGTTGACCCATGTTGGGTAATTATTAAAAATGCTTTAACAACCCATGGCTCCTCTTCATACCCCTATATGGAATCATGATTTTAATCTTCCAAGACCATTACTTGTTATTCCAAATAATACAATAGATATCTTGTTAGAAGTTAAATTTGATGGTGAAGGGAAAATTGTTAAGTACCAAAGGCTTGAATACAAAAATACCACAATATATCCACAAAAAAATATAGGAGAACTACACTTTATTATAATAAAACTCTTGAGGTAGGTTAACACGATACAATGGATCATATTTTGGAAGGGATCCTCTCCTATTCACTTTCCCTTTCGAGGGGGAAACCTCTTAATGAGCTACACTCTCCAAATACATGAATTATTCTTCACACCCCATTACATTGATTGAATCCTTTTATATACTACCACCAACCCCCTAAGAACATTATAGAGGAGGAACCTTCCAAAAGTAGAGCCTTCTAGTAAGTCGTATTACATTTATTATATCTAACTACCATAATGGGCCTTATTTATAATATAGTGGATCTAGTCCACCTTACATTGAATGTCCTCCACTATTATTATTGTGGGCCCTCCCGTCCCCCCACTACATCTATAGCTACACTATATTCCATCCCCTTTATGAAAGAATTGTCCTCAAAACTTGTTATGAGGGTGTACAACCATATACCAGGGTCCCATGGACAAGTGTGGACCATAGTGTTGAAGTAGACTAGAAAACCAGGGTCCCATGTAGAAATGAAATCCACCATGTTGAAGTAGTCCAACCTCCATTGTAAACCTGAGTCACATGTACAAGTTCTCATGTGAACTCCATGCAGAAGATATCAAAACCCAATAACCAACTGAAAATGATGCTTCAAAGATTGACACATGTCATGTGGAATCAAATAAGAAGATCCATCCACATAGTGGGAAAGGGTCAAAGCTGAGCTTGGAAGGAACAATACCACTGTAGAATATGAAGGATGGAAACTAGTAGTCATAACAGGCTCCTGATTTGTCACATTGATGTTATCTACATAAGGTGGAGTAGAGTCATCATATCAAATTGGAAGTGGTTGTCATCCTAGAAATGACAACTATCCATATACCAATCCTCACAATCAGACTCTAAATGATACCAGACATATCGTTCTTGATCATAGTTGTCCTTGACACAAGGGTACATGTTCTAAACAATAAAGAGGTTGTTATATGTAGCATATTTCTTTTGAATATCATGGAGAACTTTTAAGATCTTGATCCTAGCTTCACATTGCATGTAAAGAAGGGTTTGAAAGTGAAATTTTGTAGAGACTGTAGCACATGAAATATTGATTGGAAGAATATAATATATGAAATGAAAGATCTAAAAATCCTCTATTCAATGGAACTGATGTAGTATCAATTTGAGCACCCTGTGAGAAGATATAAGATCTTGTTGTGGGGAAATTATACCCTACGGACTAACAAGCTAGGGCTTAAACTTGCATGCAGATCATGGCCCTTAAGAAATTACTTTTAACCTTCTACCCCAAACCTAAAACCCTTTTTCACATGCAAACATGGAAAGAACCTACTAACCTTTTTACCGATGTTTGGTGTAGATCCTCCGTTGTGCTTTATCCTCTTGTTTTTGCTTCTCCTTCCAAAGACGATCCTGCAATCAAGACAAAACACTACGCATGCATGCTATTGTTCTACTATAGGGTTAGAGATTAAGCATAAATCGAATAAAACATATAAACCTCGGGCATTGGGATGGGAAAAGTATTATTTATTAATCTCAAGATGAATCAACTTACAATAATAATAGAGATCGGCTACCATTCCTTGATCCTAATCCAGGGATCCTCCTCTTCTTTGTACTCCAACTGCTTTTCTTGAATTCTCCTGAAGCTTGAGGAAAGGCTAAAGGGTTGGGACAAAACAGATTCGGCAATTGGGCATAGTTTATTTGCTATGATTTTCCTCCTCCAAATAGTACCCCTACCCCTTATTTTATAGGCTAGAAGGAGCTAGGGTTTTGGACGAACTCTCGGCCATGCATGGATGGGAGTTCCAGTTAACTGACCCAAATCTTTTTGTCCCATCGGCAACTTTCCTGTTTTTGTGCTTTGTTAGGTAAACGCGGGCTGTGGTAGGCCAGCCAGCGTTCCAACGCGTGCAGTAGTGAGTCTGCCAGCGTTCCAACACGTGCAATAGAGGGTTAGGGTGTGTGCCACTTGTTTTAAGAGGTTTTTTAATAGTCTGTTCAGCATGGCTTTGGCAGTGAAGGGAAATGAGTTGGCCTGGTGCCAGGTAAGCATGGATGGTGCAATTTAGGTTTATAACAGATGCCCCCTAATGTGTGAGGTTAGAAGAGCATGTGATGGCCGAAATACATTACCAATTCTTTACCAATATGTACTGATATGCTGAATGAGTGAGCCCAGGAATCAGGAATAATGAGGTGTCGTCTGCAAAAAATATCAAATGTCTCACCGAGGCGGGCAAAAATACAAATGCTCAGAATAAAATAGAACCATGGCTACCAATCAAATACACTGTAGATCCATGTCAAATAACTATGAAGAGTAGCCGCGAATAATACACAGTGGAGCTACATCTCAAAATCAGAAAGATATACATATAAAGTATCCATCTCCCAGAAGCTGATTCGGCCTGATGGTTGTACTTCTGAGCTCGAGAAACAACTTCCAAATCTTCTAAACTCGGGTAGGAGTGTAATATGAGTGTACGACTGCGCTACCCAGAGGTCTTCGACGACTCGTCGGTTATGGACTTGATAATTTTGATGATCGGACAAAAGGCTTCAGTGATTTCGAACAAAGACTTGATTGGACGTTCAGGATGGTCGGGTATGCGGACAAGAGACATATTGCAGAGGGGCCAACT
>SNQJ01S0107850.1:11032-29564 GCA_010110895.2 Picea sitchensis | reverse complement strand
CAGTCTCCTATATTTTAGGAAGAATATTCCTCTAGGGAGAATATTCTCTTCAGTTTTCACTTCAATTTGATTAGTTGAGTGGAGTCTAGATGCTACATTGGGATTCTCATGATGAAACATTGGTATCATCACCAGATAATGCACATTGTCCTTGGGATCATCACCAGAATAACACATTGCCCATTATTATGTGATCTCCTCCTCACTTCACTCTACTTCAGTCAGTTAACCGAAGATTGATAGACTAGCTAACTCAGCTAGGTGGCAGTTCACTCCCGTAAATGTCTAAGAAACTAGACTAGGTGGAAGTTTACTCCTGTAACTGTTGGTGTGTGTCCAGATCACTATACACCACCACTATGGTGCATTGGATTCTCCTCCAATGCGCATTGGTTGATTTATACAGAGCATATCATGTGTAAATTATCATTCATTCATTTGGTTAATGAGAATTCTTCTATTCTTTCTCTCCTGCTTCTCTTTTATCATATTTTCTCTGCAACTGTGTATGCCAATTCCCATATAAATCTATTTTGTGCAGGTTCAACACATTTACATATCAAAATAGCATAAAAACCTCATAATAAGTACTCCACATGTTGACAAAGAGATAAGTTAAGATAATAAGCCTCTTCGAGGGGGAAACCTCCTTATACATCAAAAGAATTCACCAATACAAGATGATTCCAAATGAAAAGGTCTCCTTGGTATATATAGAATACTACGACGTACAATTACAACTAATGGACCCAAGCCGACATAAATAAAATAACAATACTAATGTAATATGCCCCAATTAAGGGGTAATGTGCCATGATTTATGGCTTAACATGCCCCAATTAAGGGGTAATGTGCCATGATTTTTGGCTTAACATGCCCCTCCCCTTCATAAATTTGTTTTCCTCAACGCTTGAGTAGTTCAGGATGCTTCTGTATAAAAGACTCATCTTCCCATGTGGAATCTTTAACAGGTAGTTTCTTCCACTTAATGACATACTCTGAAATTGATCTGTTCCTCAGTTGGCGAATTCTTGTGTTAGTGATAGCTTCAGGTTCCAATATGATTTTTCCTTCATCATCAAGTTCTAGAAATATAGTTTGAAATGGGATCTTGTCACCTATAACCTTCTTTAAGCATGAAACACGGAAAACTGAGTGTACTCGCGAAGATGCAGGAAGATCCAATTTGTATGCCATAGTACCAATCTTTTACAACACATTATAAGGGCCATAGTACTTTGGTGATAATTTATTATCCTTCTTAGCTTGCTTGAGGGACATATGTTTGTATGGTTGTAGTCTTAAAAATACCCAATCCCCTACTTCAAAACTTTTTTCACTACGGTGTTGATTTGCTTTTTACTTCATGTGATTTTGTGTCATGGTCAAGTTGTCCTTTAAGAGTTGGATAACTTGTTTTTGATGCTTGATGTAATCTTCCACTACTTGAACCTTAGATTTTTTTTTTAGAGAAGAAGTGATGGACGGTGGGTGATATCCATAAAGTGCCATAAATGGTGTCATTTTTGTTGCAATATGAAAGGAAGTGTTATACCACCATTCTGCCAAGGGTCACCACTTGAACCATTGTGATTTTTTATCAGAGACATAGAAACAAAGGTATCCTTCCATAAATTTGTTCACTATCTCAGTTTGTCCATCAGATTGAGGATGATAAGATGAGCTATAAGCCAATTGAGTACCCAAACAAGAAAATAATTATGTCCAAAAATGTATAGTGAATATGGGATCTCTGTCACTTACAATAATCTTTGGGCTCCCATGTGGATTTTGAACCGTCTCCATGAATGTAGTAGAAACTGTATTAGATTTGAAAGGAAGGGAGAGTGCACAAAAGTGTGCATACTTGTTAAGTCTATCAACAATCACCATGATGATACTCTTTCCTTCAGACTTTGGTAATCCTGTGATGAAATCCATGGAAACCTCCTCACAGTGCTAACTTTGAATGGCTAATGGTTGTAAAATACCTAGGCTCTTACTTGTTTCCACCTTATTTTTTTGGCAAACCAAACATTCTTCCACAAACCTTTCAACATAATTTTTAAGGCCATCCCAAAAAAATTCCCTCTTGACCCTGTGATAGGTTTTCAAAAATCTTGAGTGCCCTCCTACCAGAGAGGTTTGCAATTCCAAAAGTACCTTTTGTTTGATTAGAGAGTTCTTACATAAATGTAAGTGATCTTTGTACCATAGTGAATCAATTTTACATGTAAATGTATTGGATGCACTGGAATCCTACTGCAACCTTTGAATGAGAGTCCACACTTCTTCGCCATTCTTCCATTCATCCCTTGCTTCTGCTATCCAATCAGGTTGGATGATAGAGATAACACAGAAAAATGCCTCAACATATTCATCCTTTCTTGAGAGTGCATCTGCCACAACATTTTTCTTCCCTTTTTTGTAGATGATTTCAAACTCATAACCCAACATCTTGGTCACCCATTTTTGTTTCTCTTTTGAAGATAATATTTGTTCCAAGAAGTATTTAAGACTATCATGATCTTTTTTTACCTTGAAGTGCCTACCTATTAGGTAAGGGCGCCATTGATTCAATGCATGTAGTATTTCCATCATTTCCTTCTCATAAGTGGGTTTGTGTAAGTCCTTTCCCTTGAGTGTCCAACTTTCAAAAGCAAGTGGCCTTCCTTCTTGCATTAGAACAACACCAATTCCATTTCCCAAGGCATCACATTCCACAATAAAGGTTTTTGTGAAGTCTTGTGTGGTCAAGACATGAGATTTGCACATTTCTTCTTTAAGTTGTTCAAAAGCTTGAGTTTCTTCTGGAGTCCATGAAAATCTATCCTTCTTAGTTAATGCAATTAAATGTGTTGTTATTCTTCCATAGTTCCGAACAAACTTGTGGTAGTAACCTATCAAACCCAAAAATACTCTAAAATTATTCAATGTTTTGGGAATCGGCCAGTCCATCATGGATTTAATATTGCTAGAGTATACCTTAACACCTTCATGAGATACAATATGACCCAAATACTCTACCTCATGCTGGAAAAATAGGATCGTGGGGCAATAAACTACGACAAATGCATAAATAAAACACAGAATATACACAATACAATAGAGACACATATATACATGATTCACCCAGTGTGGGCTACGTCCACCAGAGAAATTTCTATATCCTTCCTTTTTATTATCTATCAAAATGAAGGGATACAACCTATAACACACCCGTTGTAACTTCCTCTTCTTTCTCTCATAGTATCCTCTCTTAGAATACAATATTCACGATAATGCACAACCACAATACAATTCCCTCATAAAAGAGGGTTGTCTTCTAGGGAAAAAAACCCTAAAAATAACTTCTATCGTCATATCTGTGACCTCATAATGAATGGTCCAAATTGACTATCAAATTACAATATTCTACAAGTCAGTTGTCGCCCCACCCCCCCTGGACCCCCCTGGAAACAGTTTTGGGGGGAAAAGCACTCCCACACCCCCCCATTAGAGAATGGGGTCCAAGCATGGTGAAAATAAGCCATTGAATCATGAATATAATCAGGATCCACAACCAATAATCTCCCTCTTAGAGATTGATCACAACAAATCCACTGTTGTTGTACCTGCTAGACTATACTCCACCTTGGACCTGGAAAATTTCTCATCTTCACCTTCATTATTGAAGGCCAACTGAAACTGCGTAGGAAATCAATTTCTCCCTGGTTACTCCCTTTGTTAACATGTCTGCAAGATTCTGGCTAGTGTGTATCTTTTCCAACTTCAAATGTCCATCTTCCAAGATGGATCATATGAAATGATACCTGAGTTGTTTATGCTTAGTATTTGAATGAAAGGCTGAGATATTTGCAAGATGAAAGGCACTTTCACTGTCATAGTACAACCTTCTATTCTCCTGCTTCTTTCCCAATTCCTCCATAAACCTCAGTAACCAAATCATTTCTTTACTAGCCTATGTAACAACAACATACTCTACTTCTGTTGTTTAAAGTGAAACAACCTTTTGCAGTTTCCAAATCCAACTTATTGTTGTTCCACCTATAGTAAAAACATACCCTGTGGTGCTACTCCCACTGTCTTTATCACCCTCCATATCTGAATCAACATATCCTTGCAGAACAATGTCTGAACCTCCAAAACATAATGCATGAGTAGTAGTACCTCAAAAATACCCGAGAATCCACTTTACTTCCTCCCAATGTTCTTTACCTAGATTTTCCATATACCTTCTCACAATTCCCGTTGCATGTGCAATATCTCATCTTGTGCAAACCATCGCATACATCAAGCTGCCAACTTCTGATGAATAAGGGACCCTAGACATGTATTTTATCTCCTCATATGTCTTGGGACACATTTCCTTGGTTAATTTGAAGTGGTTGGCCAAAGGTTTACTAACTGGTTTTTCATTTTTCATTCTAAACCTCTCCAACACCTTCTCTATGTTCTCACCCTGAGACAATGTCAATTTACGTTTTTTCATGTCTCTTATTATTCTCATACCAAGGATTTTCTTTGTATCACCCACATCCTTCATCACAAATGAATTAGATAATTTTTTCTTGAGCACATTTATATCCTGCATATTAGAGCCTACAACACGCATGTCATCTGCATACAATAGCAAGATAATATAACTTCCATTTTCTATCCTTTTCAAATAAAGACTATGATCATAATGAAATCTACTATAACCTTTTTTCTTCCATAAACCTGTCAAGCTTCAAATACCAATGCATTGGAGCTTGCTTTAGGCCATACAAGATCTTCTTCAACATGCATACCCAATTTTCCTTCCCTTTGACCTCATATCTCTGTGGTTGCTTCATATAAATATCTTCCTCCAAATCCCCAGGGAGAAAAACTATTTTTACATCTAACTATTCAAGATGTAAATCCTCTACTGCCACAAGACTCAAAATAGTCATAATTGAAGTCATCTTAAAACCAAGAGAAAATATTTCATCAAGATCTATACCTTTCTTTTCTGCAAACCCCTTTACAACAAGTCTATCTTTCTACCACTTTTTTTCTGCATCTTCTTCCTTCAACTTGTAAACCCATTTATTCTGCAATGATCTTTTTCCAGAAGGAAACTGAACCAAGTCCCAAGTCTGGTTATTTACCAAGGAATACATTTCCTCTTTCATGCCTTACTCTCACTTCTTTTTAGTGTTTACCAGTATTGCCTCTTCATAACATTCTGGTTCACTAGAATCAATCAACAATAAGTAATACAATGAAGGAGAGTATCTTTCAGGGGGTCTACTTAAACTGGTAGTTATTCTAACAACTATTGTAAGATTTTGAGCTACATGTTGCTCCTATTGTTGTACATTTTGATTTTATGGTACATTTGGAATTTCTTTTTCAGTGATCTCATCAATCACTGTGCATTCTAGTTTTTCTTCTTCATGTTTCCTTCCCTGCAACTGATCTTTATACATGACCTTCTCATTGAATATGACATCTCTACTCCTAATTATTTTGTGATTTTCATAATCCCATAAGCGATAACCAAAATCATTAACACCATATCCAATAAAGGTACACTTGTTGGATTTTGATTCAAGCTTTGTTCTATTTCTTTATCAATATGGACAAATGCTTCACAACCGAAAGTCTTAATAACTGAATAGTTTACCTTTTTACCTGTCCATGCCTCCTATGGAATGCCACCATCCAAAGAAATTCAAGGTCCTTTGTTTATCAAGTAAACAATAATATCTACAACATCTTCCCAAAACTATAAGGGAAACCCTAACTGAAATCTCATACTCATTGCACGCTCCATGATTGTCCTGTTCATCATTTTTGACAAACCATTTTCTTGTGGTTTTCCTGGAACTGCCTCCTCTCTACGAATCCCATGGTATGAAAAATAATCATCAAACGTATTTCTGCTATATTCAACTCCCTTGTCTGATGTGAGACACTTCAACCTTTTTCTCGTCTCATTCTCAACCAAAGATTTCCATTTCTTAAAAGTATCAAAGACATCATATTTTTGTCGAATGCAATAAACCCATTTTTTTCTAGTTGCATCATCAATAAAAGTAACATAATAACGAGAGCCACCAAGAGATGATACCTGAGCTAGTCCCCATACATTTGTATGCACAAGATCTAACTTTTCATTATTCTTTACCTTTCCAACTCTGAGAAATGTGAGTCTCTTTTGTTTTCCATAAACACATTGCTCACATAAATCCAAATCAATTTGTTTAATATCTGGAAGCAAATTTATTTTCTGAAGTATCTGCATCCCCTTCTCACTTATGTTTCCAAGCTTATGATTCCAAACTATTGTATCCACTCTTATAGAAGCTAAAGAGATAGAAGAGTCAATATTACCAATACATAAATACACTGCACCTACCTTCTCTCCTTTTTCTATCACCAATGATCCTTTGGTGACCTTTCACGCCTTATCAGTAAATATGGATATATATCCTTTACTTTCCAACTGCCCCATTGAAATTATATTTTTCCTTAGATATGGAACATGTATTACCTCTTTCAAAAACTATTAGTTTCCATTATTTTACATTATTTGTACCTTTCCCATTCGAAAAAAATTTCATGGTGCATCATCACCGAAATGAACCTGTCCAAAATTACCTTGAACATAATCTAGAAAATATTTCCTATGGGGTGTGGAATGAAATGAATCCCCTAGATGTACTACCCAAGACTCATAAGTATTATCTATTGAAACATTCAAAGAATCTTGTAACACATCACCTATTACATTTGCTTCGTGATTTTTCTCCTATTGTCCATCTCTTTGTTTCTTTGGAGCTCTGCAGTCTTTCTTCAGGTGTCCTTTCTTCCCACAATTCTAGCACTCTATCTTTCCCAGTATGTATTTTGATATTCCCTTTCTAGAATTATCAAGTTTCCCTAATCCCTTTCCTCTATCCTTTTGTCTTCCCCTATTATCCATGTTTAAGGCATTACCTGGTGTCTCACCTGTGCTTTTCCGTTGCATTTCCTCGCTAAGGATAACATCGACAACGTCATCAAATTTTAGAGTTTTTGAACCAGAGACAGAGTTACTTACAACCATGAACAAGCCATTCCATGTTTCTAATAATGAGAATAGGATTAGAAGAGACCTGAACTCATCATTAAAGTCCACTTTTACAGAACTTAGTTGATTAGAAACTATATTCATTTAAATGATCTGCAACAGATCCACCTTCTGACATCTTCATATTAAATAATCTCTTCATTAGAAATACCTTATTGGACGTCGAGGGTTTTTCATAAATTTTATCCAATGCGTCCATCAACTCCTTCATTGTATTTTCTTTTGAAATATTGAAAGCCATCGATGCTATCAAGCTCAACCGTATTGTTCCTAGTGCCTTTCTGTCAAGAACCTCCCATTCTTCATCCTTCATGTTCGTCGGCTTCTTTTCTATTCAACCTAATGGTAGGAATAGATCATTCTGATATAAAAAATGTTCCATTGCATCTTCCATAATTGGTATTTTTGGCCATTAAATTTCTCGACCCTAAACTTTCCATCTTCCACCATTTCTCCCACTCGAATCAGGAACCCTCTTTTCCTGCTAGTTACCTTTCTCTCTGATACCACTTGTTGTAAAAATAGGATCGCAGAGAAATGAAATAGGAAAAATGAGGAAATAAATCATGGAATATACACAATACAATATAGACACATATATATGTGGTTCACCCAGTGTGTGCTACGTTCACCAAAGGAATTGTCGGGTCATTTTTATTATACAACAAAATGAATGGATACAACCTACAACACACCCGTTGTAACTTCCTCTTCTTTATATCATAGAATCCTCTCTCAGAATACAATATTCGCAATAATGCACAACCACAAAACAATTCCCTCATAAAAGAGGGTTTCCTTCTAGGGAAAAAAACCCTAAAAATAACTTCTACCATAAGATCTATGACCTGATAATGAACAGTCCAGATTGACTATCAAATTACAATATTTTACAAGGCATTTTTTCACAATATTTCTCTTTGGGGGCACTCCCCCCCCTGGCAATTATTGTGGGGTGGAAATCCCCCCCTGTTAGGGAATGGGGTCCAAGCATGGCTGAAACAAACCATTGAATCAGGAAGATAATCAGGCTCCACAACCAACACCTCCTTTCCCCCAAAGAAAAAATTGGATGGTTTGGCATATAGATGTTTCTCCTTTAGGATATTTAGCACCCTGTCAACATGTTGAACTTGATCTTCCCAAGACTTGTTATTTATTAGTGTATCATCAAAAAATACTAGCACAAATTTTTGAAGGAAGGGATTGAAAATGGAATTCATCAACCCTTGGAATGTGGAAGGTGCATTCATAAGACCAAAAGGCATGACCCAAAATTCATAATGGCCTTCATGAGTTCTGAATGATATTTTTGGAATATCTCCTTCCTTCATTCTAATATGATGATACCCTGAACATAGATCCCAATTTTTGAAGTAGATTGCTCCTTGTCGTTCATATATCAGTTCATCAATGACGGGAATGGGAAACTTATCTTTAATGGTGATATTGTTGAGCTCTCTATAATCTAGACACATATGCCATGAGCCCTCTTTCTTGAGTACCATTACCATCGGTGCATAATAAGAACTTTGGCCAGGTTTAATAATGCCATCATCTAACATTTCTTCAACCATACGCTCAATTTCACTCTTCTGGGCATAAGGGTATCTGTAAGGCCTGATGGTAGGAGGAACACTCCCATGAATTAAGTGAGTAGCATGATCATGATCACGAGTGGGTGGAAGAACTCGAAGAATATGTTCAAATACTTTGGTATTATTATCAATTATCCCTTGGAGATATAGGGGAATAGATGGCTTAGATGTTTGAACATCTAGTGAGCGTAGTTGTACAATTACACCCTGATGCTCATTTTTCAATAGTTTTTTCATGCCATTATAGATTACCACCTTACTGGGTTTCCCTACGATAACCCTTAAATCAAATTCCTTTCCTTCCAATGAAAATTTCATGAAAAGTTCTTGAAAATTAAAATCCATTGTTCCCAATGATTGTAACCATTGGGCCCCTAGTAAAACATCAACACCACCCATGGGTATAGAAATCATTGGACTATTCATTACATATTCCCCCATAGTAATATTGATCTTATGGAATTTTCCTGAGCAATTGATAGTTCCTCCATTTTCAATCATTACTTGAAACTATGGCATTGGATATATAAAGCAATTGAGAGCCTTGGATAATTTACAGTGAATGAAATTATGAGTACTACCATAATCAATTCGAAATATTACCTTTTTTCTTTTTGATATATCCTTCGATCATGAGGGTTTGAGGAGTGTTAATTCCATCCAATGCATGCATGATATGGTGGGAGTCATCTATGTGGAAGAAATATCTTCTACATCTTCATCTTGAGATGGTTCTTCTTCTTCTTCTTCAAAATCTATATAGAATAATTTCTTCTCACCACATTTATGTCCCTTACTGTACTTTCTATCACAATTAAAGCATAAACCTTTTTATTTTCTTTCCTCCAATTGTTGAGTTGTCAACCTTGTAGGTTGAGGTGGTTTAGGAGAAGGACCATTATTGTCTTGATAAATGTTAGGGGTGGTCCTTATAGTAGCTATAGCCATATTTTTACTTTCAACATTTCTCACCACCCTGAACACATTCTCCAATGATTTGGGTTCCCATAGGAGAACCTCCTATTGAATGTTGTCCTCATAGATGATTTTAGGGACTGAATTTCGCAAATGGGCTAATTTTCCATGGTTTTCCCCAAAAAACAATTCGCCAATTTCCGTTTTTTCTAAAAATGATTCGCACAAATTCCATAGAATAAAATTATTTTACCTTAAAAATTGCCAAAATTTTATAGAAACTATATAAAATCCTTAGAAATTTGAATATTTTTACAAAACTATTGCCAAACATTTTACATTTTGCATATTAAGGACTATTGAGATTAGCCCATGTTTCTACATTTTAATATAAATTTCCATCCTTAAAATTATCCCTAGTTATCCTTTAACGTTCCTATGAAGACATCAATCAGGTGCTCATATGGAATATCCGTTACCTTTATATTCAATCTTTGGAATTTCTCAATGTGCTCCGTAACTAAACCTTTTTTCTTGATATTTATCAATTGGCTGAAGAAGTTATTGCTCCTTGTATCCTCATAGTGTGCTATCATTTGTTCCATGAATGATTTGCGATAACAAAGCCATCAATACTACAAAAACTGACTAGGTTCTAAATATAAGGATGTAATTTGTACCTTTTGTGTGTGAGACACATCATGTAGATCAAATAACTTCTCCATCTAAAGTATCCATGTGATTGGATCCTTTCCATCAAACTTCCTCACATTGATCTTAGGAAAGTGTTTGGTCTTCAACCCAAAGATGGAGTTTATCTAGTCTTGATTCATCTTCCTTGTGTCCTCAACATGAATTTCATGGGATACATTGTCACTTTCAGGTGTCCTATCTAGTATCATTTTTTTCAAACCTTCCATGGTCTCCCCTTTTAATCCATCCATCTTAGTATCCATCATCTCTTCCATCTTAGCTTCAATGGAATCCATCATCCTTTGTAGCTCATATTTTGTTACTACCTTCTTTTGTAAATAACCTATGTACTTGTGCTTTTATTCACCTTCATCAAGAGTCCAAGTAGGATTGTTTGAGGGCTTATTTGGTGTATAAGTTCCCTTTTTGGTGGCATGTTGGCCAAGTATCACTGCAAGGTAGGAATTCCTAATTAGCTTAGGCAGCGATCCTCACATATAAGGGAGTGTCAAGTGTTATAAATATTTGATATACGTGTGGGGTCCAACAATAGCACTCAACCCAATATATTAGGGAACTAACTAAGGAGTCTTGACCATTCCCTTATCCATACTATCCGACTACCTAGGCACTAGAGAGTGATCTCCCCGAGTGTTGTTCTCGGTGTACTATAGAAACAAGAAAAATAAATGGTTTACTTGGTTGGTCTCAGGATTCTAAGGTGTCTCTCGATATACATCAGGTATGCGGGAGCGCAAATCCATAGTACTGATGTCTAATCCAAAACCGTTCAAAAGGGGCCTTCCGATATACTCTAGGTACGTGGAAGAACTGCATTGTCCTCGGGTTGTAGCGCTAAAACATAACGACAACTCTTAAGTTTAGAGACATTGAAATACATCTATACGTAAACAATCCTTAATATTCTCCCAAACATATTTGATACTCCTTTTATCCCACTTTATTCCACTTTTTGATTCACCCTAATTGTATCTTCTAGTCAAAAATATGCAAATTTCCAAAAATCAAAACGTACATTTTAAAACCCTGATTTGGAGACTATTCTTCTATAGCTCTTCAATTTCATCCCTCGAGTATAAAATTTGGCCTTAGGTAGCTTGATGTGTCTTCTTTCCAATCTCACAGGTTAGACCAAGATTCGATTCTCCAAGCGAATTTTATGATAACTTTCCCAAGATGAATTTATTTTTTCCCTTTCAAGAGAGAAAACTTATACAACATGTCGCGTGTCATTGTATTCACTTAAGAAATTGAAATTTGTACCATTAAAACTTCGGCCTATACCATAACTAATGGAACATGTATCACTCAATTTGGAGGTCTGTAGCTTCAAATATAACAGTTTTCCCAAGAACATATTCATTTTACTCTAAACGATATCCTCAGAGGATATCGTTTAGAGTAAAATGAATAAATGGATTAAATTTGTATAGAAGATAATTCACTATTCTTCCTTCATAGTGTAAAAATTTTAGAGCCTGAAACCAAGCCGAAAAAAATTTGGAGCAAAAATTCCAAGAAGACATGTTTCATACTAGTTTCAGTACTACTCAAAAACCCTAACTTGAACAAAATGCATATCCAAAAATATAGCGAACAAAGCTATTAAATTTTCACAAAATTTATCTCGATATGTCTCCTCTACACCATATAAATTCAAAATTCCGACCCCTTCTAGAAAAAAGGTTATAGTGAAAAATCTAAGAAGACTTTTTTGAAGAAGCCAGTCCCAAGGATTGTCTATCTCTAATACCAAATGTTAAGAACCAGGTATCAAAATAGCATAAAAACATCAAAATATGTACTCCACACCTTGACAAAGATATAAATTCAGATAATAAGCCTCTTCAAGGGGGAAACCTCCTTATACATCACAATAATTCACCAATACAAGATGATTCCAAACGAAAAGGTCTCCTTGGTATATATAGGAGACTAGGAGGTACAATTACAACTAATGGATCCAAGATGACATAAATAAAATAACAATAATAATGTAATATTCCCCAATTAAGGCGTAATGTTCCACGATTTATGGCTTAACATGCCACTCCCCTTCAAAAATGCGTTGTCCTCAACGCTTGCGTAGTTTTGGATGCTTCTGTATAAAAGACTCATCTTCCCACGTGAAATCTTCGTCAGGTAGTTTCTTCCACTTATTAAATGAGATACTCTGAAATTGATCTATTCCTCAACTGGCAAATTTAGGGTTTAACACAATTCTGCACCAGAAATACATGAATGATCCAAAGTGTCGCGACCCTCTTTTTCTGCTTAGAATTTTTTTTGAAATAAAAAATATTTTCCCACAATGTATGCCAAGAAAAGTGCTCTAATACTAATTGTTAAGTACCTGAATAGATCTAAAAATATATCTCAAAATAAACCCAAAATATCAACAAGAATAAACCAAACCATTCACCAAGATATTCAACACAAGAATGTAGACAAAACCCATGAGGTAGGGTAACACCATATATTAATCCTTATGGAAGGATAAAACTCCTCAAGCAATCCTTTCTTGATATTGTTAGCACATAGAATTGTAGTCCAATAGTCTCCTTGAAGTGCACCATTGATTTTGAGTTTGGCGTTGCGAACTGGTTGAAGAGGAGCATTGGGGGTTGGTTAGCTTGCAAACATCTCTATTCACATTCATAGACATCAACATCAAACCTAAGGTTGGTAGGCACTCCATGAGGTTTTTCATACCATTTTAAAGGCTTAGAGAAGGGTTTTTGATGTTTTTTCACAGGCGATGTGAACTAAGACAAGGGCACTGTGAACTCATTTCATATAGAAAATGCTTCTAAATATTTGATTGTAACTATAAAAAGGTGATGTGGGTTTCTCTGAAATGTTTTATGGAGGATAATGATATCCTTGTTGACTTGCTAGCCAAATTTCATCCTGACCCAGTTTGGCATTTGAGAGATACAATTAAAACACCAGTGCACTGCAAACTATTTGTTTTGCATAGTTGTTGGATACTCGCCTTGTTTGAAGGTTTCCACCTATCAAGGAGGGTTCGAACAACTTATCAAAGATCAGTTAGATGCTAAGGGACACCTGCACCTAATTTTTATCTCCATGAAATACCTCATGCAGTGAGTTGGATTCTAAAAATTAGCAGTTTGTTGGATTCTTGTCTCTTTGATTGTTTCCACCTATCTCCAAGGTCTAGAATCCAATGTAAGAGGGGGAATTCAAATTGTAAATCTATCATTGACATCCTAGGATATGAGAGAGGAATTGGAAATCATTGAGGGGGTTCATATGGTTAATGTAAGACTCTTTTTCGTGATGTACTGAAGTAACAAAGCCAACTCTGGATTTTTATGTATCAGATTTGAGAAATTTTGTCTAATAGAAGTCACTTTCTTTCCTTCCATCTTGTTTCTCTCTTACTCTGAAATTTACTATCATTGAATGCTTCAATTGATATTTTATAGTTGTATTACAATGGAGGTTTGATTGTTATGTTGTTATAATTGTTCTCAGAGTTTAATCTTTGATCAAAGCAGTTCTTGTGTCTAAGGATTTTTCTACATTGGTATTCTAGTAATGCATGATGCTAATAGTAGACTTACTTCATCTTTCTCACTAAATTCTTCTATCCACATTACTCTTAAAAACCTTGATCTAAGTTAGGCAAGACCTCTTTTGCTGATACATCTTAGCTAGAAGTCTCTGTGATTTACATTGTTGGGCTAAATTTTATCCATTTTTCACTTTATATTAAAACTTACCTTACAAACCTATTGATGGGTACTAAGGTTGCACTTTCGCAGTCAAAGTGTAACTTTCAGTGCTAACATTCTTGGCGCTGTTGTCGGGGATGAGTTGAATATTTTCCCTAGGAGGAAAAACAAAGATTACAACCAATTCTTGATGGTGAACAAGGATTAGAAACATAAAATAGTGCATCTTTCACCTGGTGATTCCACTCTATGAAGAACCAAAATGTCAAAGGCCATGGAGGATATCTTGGCAAGGAGATTTTCTCCTCTAAAATTTTCAACCACCTCTGATTTTCCAAATCCAGTGCCTCATCTATCAGAATGGGGAGATTTACTGCCTGCCTTCAGAGAAGAAAAGGATGATGATCCATGTGTAAACTTGACAAGAATAGAATATTCCAGGAAAAAAGAAGAAACCCTAATTAGTTGGATAATAACCCTATAAGACAAGTCAACTCAAGAGGATAACTTATATTAGGTTATTATCCTCCAAGAGAAGAATTCGGCTAAAGGAAATATTATATACTAAGTAAATAGGTACCCAGAATGAGAATTCGGCCCAGGCATTTTCCAGATTTAGTATAAATACAGGAGGCCAGTCTTCATTCTGGTAGGCATTATCAGAACTGCAGTAACAAACTTGTGTGCAAGTTCTGGAGAAGTTGTTGCCGACAGTCAATAGTCTCGATCTTCTCTGGGTTTGGAATTTCTAATCATATTTTATTATTCTTTCTTGGTGTGCTATCCTTGGAGAGAGGTGCACTATCTTGTTTGGCTATCTAGCCTAGGGTTTGCTTCCAGAATGATTCTCTGTCAAGGTTAAGGTGCTCAAGCATGGCTTCGGCCTATGGTTGGGTGACAATAATGATATTGTCTATGGTTAAACAAGCACATCCATTATATTCTAACAGGCTTGGTCCCACACCTCCTTCATTCAGTCTAACCACTAGAAGGGAGCATATCCATAAGGATACTAACCTCGTTGAAGAACTGTCGCTAGGGTTTCTAGCAGGAGCAGTTACCAAAGCACTACCGCTAGGGTTACTAGCAGATGTAGTTGCATAAACGCTAATTCTCTCGTTGAGGCACCTTAAGTGAAGGGATTGACATAATTTCCAAATAGACTAGTGTGACCTAGCCTAGCGCATATCCTGGTACTCTCAGCAAGCTAAGACATCAAGTTTGAGTTTTTGGTCAAATCTAGGGTTGACCAAGTCAAGGAAACCATGACTTACTCTATGAAGTCAGAAAACAAGTTAGATGGGGCTTCTAACTTCAGAGCGTGGAAGAAAAGGATTGACCTCATCCTTTCCAAGAAAAAGGTGTTGGATATCATGAAAGGAAATATCATGGAACCAGAGTTTGAAGAAGGAAAAGAGAAGGAACCGCAGAATGTCGCAGTTATGGATAAGTTCAAATACAGTGACATCAATGCCATGAGTATCATAGTGGAATCTATAAAAGGCCACTTGATACCCTACATCTCCCATATCAACTCATATAAGAAGATGTATGATTCCCTAACAAACCTCTTCTCATTCAGAAACATTGGACAAGTAATGAGTCTGAAGAATGATTTTCGTGACATGAAGATGAATGATGATGACAACATAACATCATTGTTTGTGAGGATATCTAAGTTAATATATCAACTACAAGCTATTGAAGATATCAACTACAAGCTATTGAAGAGATCATCTCAGAGAAGGAACTGGTAAATATAGTGCTCAACAGTCTTCCCAAGACATGGGATGCATTTTCCGCAAGCATGAACACAAGGAAGGAGTATTCTACATTCGAAGAACTTTGGACTTGATGTGCACAAGAATAATCAAGGATTAGTGCAAAAAAGAAACCTCAAAATAAATATGATGATCAAGCCTTCATAGTAAGATTCAAGAATTTCAGAAACAAAAGGAAGTTTGGTTCAAGGAAGAAGCCAAATCAAGAGAAAGATATGTTAGAAATACAATGCTTCAACTGTCGAAAGTATGGTCACTACAAAAATCATTGTCCCGAGATGAAGAAAAGGAAGGAGACAAACGAAGCATCAGTTGTTGAAGAAAAGGAATCTTCAAAGAAGATTGAGCAGCATGAAACAGACTTCTTCTTCTAAGACAAGGTAAACAATACTCTTCATAGTTCTTGTACATACCATGTTTTTTGTACATATCTTGCATATATATTTCTTCGAAGATAATATGTTCAAAGAGAAAATATACTTATGGAAGAACAACAAGATAAGGATTGCTACAAGTCAGAAAATACACATGAAAGGATGAAGTACATAAACAACCCCTAGTAACAATTCATGTGGAAGTTATTATCAGAATCAATCTTGAAGAATCCTAGAAGAAGTAAATACAGAAAGAAGTCAGCAATCAAGAGGAAATTGGAAAAATATTTGTGACACTTTGTAGAAGGCAATAAGGATGCAGACGGAAGCATGGACTCTCCTAGATGGAGGGAGCTGATTATATTATCAAAAGAAGAACATGCATTCATGCATGAAATAAGGATTAGGAGGGAGCTAATCCTAAATTATATGATCCATTGAATATGATGAAGTATCTATCCATGGTAGCAACCATGAAAAACAACACGTGTTCAGTGTGACTTCAGAAGAAGTATTCTTTGAAAATAAGCCTTAAATTAATCCCCGGTTGTCCATACACATCCATGATCCTATGATGAAATAAAGAAGTTGGAATCTTCAGAGCATGGAATCTATAGAAAAATCCATGAACTCAAGATATAAAGAGAAATGTGAGGAAGAACATGAAGATTCCAAGAGAGAAAGAAAAGACAGAACAACCAGTCAGTGTATCGAGAATAACAAGACTACTAGCCTGATATGAACTCACTAAAATAAATTAAGCAGAGGAACTGAAAGTTGTGATGAAGAACAATGTATGGAATACTTATGAATGAAAGCATTGCGACATCCAGAACTAGAGGTTATCCCAAATGGAGGGAGAAGACTATGATGATTGTTTGTTCCAAGTAAACCAGACATACCTCTACATGAGCCATTATATCATCTGCAATATCCATGGGTTGGAGTTTACTTCAGATGAATGCAAAGACTATTCTCCAGAATAATTGAACAAAGAGCGTATGAAGAGAAACCTCAAGGATTTGAGGTATACCAAAAAGACACCCTTGTATGTAGATGAAAGAAGACAACTTGGTAGAGAACCTCCAATGCACAACAAAAGTGTGGTGAAAACTTTCTATAGTATATCATAATGGTTACTCAGAACTGCAGAATTATAGATTTCCAATCCATGACAAAGATCTCAAGATGATAAAAGAAGTGCCACATGGATATGTTTCAGTTTGAGCCTTGCCACGATGTTATGAGCTAGTAGGAAACAAAAGAGTTGAATTCAACTATGATATACTATAATGATCAAAGTTATATAAAGCCTTCAGAGAAAACCAGTGTTCCAGAAAGACCAAAGTACATTGAGATCAAGAATTACATTCTCCATGATGAAGTCCAGAAAAGAGAAGTGGTTCTCCAATATATATATCTCCACAGATGAGCAGATGAGAATACATTTTAGTAAATCCTTTGTCCAAGATGAAAGAGTTTGTGTACTCAAGCTGGAGCTCGTGGAGATGACTTCATTATTGAAAGAGGAAGACATGACTCCCAGGTTGGGAGGGAGAACTGATGTGTTATTGACTTATGGACAGTCATTTTTAAGCTCGAAAAATGATCCAGGACGAGTAGTTCCTTTCCAGTTCGGAAATTGGTTTGAGATTTTTTACGGACAGGCATTTTCCAATTCGGAAAATGGTCCATATCGAATAGTAACTTTTGTAATAAAAATGGTTCAATGGATTGTTGATGTACCATAGACAACGATTCCCCTTGTGTTTAACATAGGGAATGGTCTAGGGCAGTCTCTCTTCTTAACGATCACTCTTTGTAATGGTCAAGAAGATTGGCCCACCTCGCCGGACAGTCATTCTTTCGAAGCTCATAGTTGTGAGAAGTCTAGAAGAATGGTCCATTTTGGAGGTTGGTGCAGGACAACCATTTCCTTAGGAAATGGTCCGGACAATCATTCCCTAGGTCAGATTCATTCTCTCCAAGTTTCACTTTGTTTAGTGCCAGAGGAATGGCCCAAATAGGTGAATGGTCCAGGTTCAACAATCAGGGACAAGCATTCCCTAGGGCAGATTCATTCTCTCCAGGTTGCACTTTGTTTAGTGTCGGAGGAATGGACTGGATAGGGAATGGTCCAGGATCAGAAATTGTGACAGTTATTCTTCCTTTCTTGAGAAGAATAGTCTAGATATCTCATCATTGATGTTTTACCTTCTGAGGGCAGATGCTCTTCCATATCTCACAGATGTGAGTGGAAGAATGGCCTAGATGATTCAGTTTATATCTAACAATGTTTTCCCGTGCAGGTTGATATTAGAATATATGATTGTTATGGAGACTACAT
>SNQJ01S0107850.1:0-10982 GCA_010110895.2 Picea sitchensis | reverse complement strand
ATGTGAGTGGAAGAATGGCCCAGATGATTCAGTTTATATCATAACAATGTTTTCTGTGCAGGTAGATATCAAATGATATGATTGTTATGGAGACTGTATGTCTCCAGACAATACATGTATACTACTGTGGTGGATGTGTTCCATTAATTGTGACTATATGTCACTAATCAAGTATCTGTGTGTTACTTGGTGTGTAGTGTACCACTTGATAGTAGTTGTGTACTATTATGGATAGACACAGTTGTGTTCTATTGAATGACATTGTTCTGATTGCCTTGAAGACTATCAGTAGTGTTGGAAAATGTTTATCAGCTAGATGGATGATCAATGGACAGATATTTCCGAGATGGAAAATGGTCCAGGACATTTATTCCTCCAAGACATATGTCCAGATTAGAAGAAAGGTTCTTGTGTCACTCTGTGGAGTGAGTGAATTATCTGGCATCATATATGATTACTCAAATGGAGTATGGTTTAAAGATATGATGCAACTGATGACACTGATAGTGATGATGGTGCTCATGATCTAGTCATGAGATAGTATATACGACTATGTTGATGCTACCGGGTGAATGGTATGTTTGTGCTCAAGACCATTAACTTAAATACCTCCCTAGCTAGGAGGGAGTGTTGATATTATGGTAGTTGCAGGAGGTATTTACCTCCACGTGTAAACTTGACGAGAATAGAATATTCCGGGAAGAAAGAAGAAACCCTAATTAGTTGGCTAATAACCCTAGAAGACAAATCATCTCAAGAGGATAACTTATATTAGGTTATTAGCCTCCAAGAGAAGAAGTCGCCTAAAGGAAATATTATATACTAAGTAAATAGGCACCTAGAATGAGAATTCAGCCTAGGCAGTTTGCCAGATTTAGTATAAATATAGGAGGCCGGTATTCATTCTGGAAGGCATTCTCAGAACTGCAGTAACACACTTGTGCACACTGCAGTAACACACTTGTGCGCACTGCAGTAGCACACTTGTGCGCACTGTAGTTGGGAAGTTTTGTGTGCAAGTTCTGGAGAAGCTGTTGCTGCCAGTATATAGTCTCGATGTTCGATAGGTTTGGACTTTCTTATCAAATTTTGTTATTCTTGTTGGGTGCTCTATCCTTGGAGAGACGTGCACTATCTTGTTTGGCTATCTATCCTAGGGTTTTCTTCTAGAATGATTCTCTGTCAAGGTTAAGGTGCTCGGGGGTGGCTTCGGCCTATGGTTGGGTGACAATAGTGATATTGTCTATGGTTAAACGAGCACATCAATTATATTCTAACAAGTTGAACTTGCATCAAGAGGATGTCTTAATGAAATTGTTTATTTTCTCCTTGAAGGATGATTCCAGACACTGGTACTTTTCTCTTCCTGCTACAAGCATATCCACCTTGAGAGAATTCCATGCTCCTTTCAATTTTCACTGTGAAAGGTATTACTCCTCTGAGTTTATTTTTCATGATTGTTTTGAGGAATATGAGGAAAGTGTTCAAGTTGCATTAAGTTTCTCTCCTGACTGTGATTTTGAAGAAGATCCATCTCTTTCTTTTCCTAGTTCTCATGACTTGAAGGAAAATTGTATTTGTTTTTCTTATGAGGAAGAGGTAGTTGATGATTTTTTTCTTGAAGTACATATCTTTGAAAGCCTTGCTTATGATGAAGTCACTGTCTCAAATGTTGACCAAGAACAACCTATTGTTGACAAACAATTTGATGATGAACACTTTGTGGATAGAGATCATCTTGAAACAAAACATTCTAAATGTCAAGAGTCAAAGGTTTTTTATGGACAACCCATTTTTGATGAATATACCAGTGATGGTGATGAACATAATTTTTCTATGATTTCTTTGAAACCTGTTAACACTATCCATGTATATTATTATTATGAGTATGATCCTTGGGAATTCTATGGAGGTGTTGAAGGGGAATTACATATGAAGTTGATCTCTTATCCATCACCAACAAATGAGAAACCATGTTTTGATAAAAACCATGTGTATGAGCAACAGAATTTTCCTACAGTACATGCATAAATGATTAGCAGTTAGCCAACAGGTGATTCTGAAGATGAGGAGAACCAATTTAACCAACAAATGCCTTTGTTTGTCATTCAATCACATGTGCTTGCAGAGAACATTAAACAACCCGTGGGAAACTTTGAAGTAGAGAAGGTAACCTTTTATTAGTTAAGTATGCATTGCCATCAGTTTCATGACCCTGTCAATGAATAAGTGGAGTTGCACTCTTCAAATGCTTTGGATCCTGCAAATTTTATCATTTTGTTAGTGTTTGGAGGTAATATTGGTGATCCTAAGAATGTATTTAGTCATTTGTCACACTTTTCTTGCTTCTTATGGATCATTTGCAGTGAAGAGAATAATTATGTTACCAAACATTTTGATTGGCTATGGTGGAAGTTTGTTTTCACCTGAGAAAATTGTAAAAGTCAGTTAGATCAAGGTCTTGTATATAAATAAGCTCGTTTTCAATCATTTTAGTTTTCAGTTTGCTTTTAGTATTTGAATAAGACTCCACCAACCCAATGGATAAGGCATTGCATGTTCTTGGAGCCTGACAGGGAGGTCTCCATCCCCTCTGGAGCCAGATGTTAGCACATAGAATTGTAGTCCAATAGTTTCCTTGAAGTGCGCCATTGATTTTGAATTTGGCGCTGTGAACTGGTTGAAGAAGAGCATTGGGGGTTGGTCAGCTTGAAAACATCTCTGTTCAAATTCATAGACATCAACATCAATACCGGGGTTACTAGGTACTCCATGAGGTTTTTCATACCATTTTAAAGGATGAGAGAAGGGTTTTTTATTTTTTGTCATAGGTGCTGCGAACTGAGACAGGGGTGTTGTGAACTCATTTCTTGTAGCAGTTAATTCTAAAGATTTGATCGTAACTATAAAACGATGATGTGGGTTTCTCTGAAATGTTTCCTGGAGGAAAATGATATCCTTGTTGAATTGCTGACCAAATTTCATCCTGACCCAGTTTGGCATTTGAGAGATATAATTAAAACACCAGTCCACTGCAACCTGGTGTTGCAAACTCTCTGTTTTGCATAATTGTTGGATATTCGCCTTGTTTCGAGGTTTCCACCTATCAAGGAGGGTTTGAACAACTTATCAGAGATCAATTATATTCTAAAGGACACTTGCACCTAAGTTTTAGCTCCATTAAAGACCTCATGCAGTGAGTTGGAAACAATTTATTAATGACTTCCAACAACTTCCTGAAAATTAGTAGTTTGTTGGATTCTTGTCTCTTTGACTCTTGCCACCTATCTCCAAGGCCTAGAATCCTATGAAAGAGGGGGAATTCGAATTCTAAAGCTATCATTGACATCGTAGGCTATGAGAGAGCCATTGTAAATCATTAAGGGGGTTCAAATGGTTAATGTAAGACTCTTTTTTGTGATGTACTGATGTAACAGAGCCAACTCTGGATTTTTATGTATCAGATTTGAGAATTTTTGTCTAATAGAAGTCAGTTTCTTTCCTTCCATCTTGTTTCTCTCTTACTCTAAAATTTACTTTCATTGAATTCTTCAATTGATATTTTATATTTGTATTGCAATGGAGGAATGCTTGTGATGTTGTTATAATTGTTCTCGGAGTTTAATCTTTGATAAAAGAAGTTCTCCTATCTAAATATTTTTCTTTATTGGTCTGCTAGTAATGCATGATTCTAATAGTATAATTACTTCATCTTTCTCACTAAAGTCTTCCTTCTATCCACATTGCTCTTTAAAACCATGATCTAAGTTAGACAAGACCTCTTTTGCTGATACATCTTATCTAGAACTCTCTGTGATTTACATTGTTGGGATGAATTTTATCCATTTTACACTTTATCTTAAAACTTACCTTACAAACCTATTGATAGGTACTGAGCTTGCACTTTAGCAGTCAAAGTGTAACTTTTAGTGCTAACAGATACATTCAAAATATTATTCACTATGCTTCAGTGCATTGCTTACACTTCTTTATATAACATTCTCTATCTTCAAGAAACATTCTAGCGAAAGAATCTTATAGAATGCATATTTATTATATCTAACTACCATAATGGGTCTTATTTAATAATATAATGGACCTAGTCCACCTTACATTGAATGGCCTCCACTAGTAATACATAACCACATTCCCATTGGGTACCTCGATACGTACCCGATATTACCTCCCTATGTATACTACATTACACACCCCTTCATATGTTTCATCCTCAAAACACAAGAATAAACTATACAATATGATCTGTTAAGTAATGTAGCCAACTAGTAACAAGTACAACCATCCATCCATCCTAATGGAAGACAAACATGATGTTCAATTATTTCCTTGCCACCTTGATGTTGATCTGCATCCTGGCGGTGTTTCCACAAGATTGGTTCTCTAGCCGGATGTCTTCCTTTAGTGCTTGTAAGCCTCCATGCACCTATTGATCGATTTCCTTTCTGGTTCCCTATTGGTGCATAAATGTTTTGATGCTCAATCCCTTTCCTTGATGACTGTTGTTTCTCTATATGATGTGGATGATGATATAAAACAACTGTAGGAATCTGTTCTTTTTTCTTCAAATATGAAACACATTGTTCCTTTGATTCAATGACCTCCTTAGTTTCCTGATTGTGTCCTTCCTATGGTTTTTCTTCATCTATTTATGTAGAGTAGGCCTCTAATTCAACTTCAGACTCAGAAATAACTTATTTTCTAGCCTACATGGGCCCATCTTTCTTACTAAGAAACACATCCTGCCATGTGATTTTCTTTTTCTTGTACCAGAACTTCAAAAACTTTTTTTGCACATTAATATTAATTGTACCCACTAATTCTATACAAGGATATCCCAAAACAATATCCACTTCATCCATATCCATAACATAAAAATCTGAATGCAACACATATTTATCCATCGTAATCTTCAAATATTTAACAATTTGAACATTTTCACCCTCAACCTATGTGATTTGAATATTCTTTATTTGAAATTGCAATATATTAACCAATTGAACATTGAAAAAAATTTGTTGGCAACCGAGGTTAATAGAAACAATGATATTGTCTTTATGAATATAACCATGAACTTGTAGTATAGAGTTGTCCCATGAAAAAAAAACCCTTGGTACTTTTTGTATCCCCTTTTCCAACATGAGACCGCCTATCTAAAAATACCTTTTCAAATTCTTTATCGGAGAGTGTCCTTATCATGTTATAATCAAGCAATTTCCACCACATGGCCTCATCACCTTGTAACTGTAAATTGACCAAACCTCTCCAATGCTCTTTCCATAGTGAATTATCTTCTTTTAGAAATTATTCAATACTAGGGCCATCAGATTTCCCTATAAAATACATCTTTCTATGGAAACCCCCAAAAATAGAACTAGGGTTTGTAAAGAAATTGCACAGATTTTTTCATAAAAGCCCTGAAAAAATGCAAAATTTAAATTGTTGATAACTTCACTTCCCATACTCTGTTTCGGTTGATTTTTTTTTGAAATTGGGTATTTTTCCGAGGAATTCAATATCCAAATTTTGTTTCCAAAATTTTCTTATAAAGTTTCATATCTGAACCTAAAGTGTGCCACCTTCTTTTTTCCTTTTAAAAAATATGCAAAATCAACCAAAATTTCTTCCCTTCTTTGGCCAAGGAAAGTGATCTCATACCAATTGTTAAGTACCAAGTACTTTAATGAAAAGATAACACAATATATCCACAAAGAAATATATAATAACCACACTTTATTATAAGAAAACCCTTGAGGTAGGGAAACACCATACAATGGATCCTATTATGGAAGGGATCCTCTCATGTTCAGTTGCCTCTCCAAGGGGGAAACCTCCTAATGAGCTACACACTCCAAATGCAATAATTCTTCTTCACACCCAATTACATTTCTTGAATCCCTTTATATAGTTTTACCAACCCCATAAGAACATTCTAGAGGGGTAACCTTCTATAAGTAGAACCTTCTGGTAAGTCCTCTTACATTTATTATATCTAACTACCATAGTGGGCCTTATTTATAATATAGTGGATCTAGTCCACCTTACATTGAATGGCCTCTACTATTATTACTATGGAGCCTCCCTCCCCCCCAATACCTCTCTATCTACACTAAAAAAACCTCTACATTTATACATCTTATCCATTTTAATGTTACACATCAATCTCTCAATTTGTCTCAAGATAATGAAGTATGTAGGTTATTTACCCTCACATTGGAAGGATGTATTCAGGTTTGGTAGAGGGCATTAACAACCAAATATGTTCATAGATGGACGTAGTTGATGGAAGTTTTTGTAACCACTCAGGAAAATTATAACTATGAAGAACCTTTTTGTGAACTTTAGGACGTATGAAAAAATGAATCTGTTGATGATTTTAAATTGAGGTGTATGCAGATTTATCATATATTTCATGAGAGTGACAAACCATGTAGGAAATAATTTATTGAGTGGTATTCTTATCTCCCTTCTATTTTGAAAGAAAAAGAGTTAATTTAACCTCTGAACATGAGCAAGATTACCATTTCCACATGTCTTCCTCCAAAATATTTAAAGAAATAAATATCACACTTCCATCATCTGAAGTAGAAACCATAATAGAATCACTAGAAAAAATGTTGGGAATATAAGATGTCATAGTCACCAAAAAAGGCTCATAGGATGAAGATGACATAAACATAGAATTAGGTTTTTAGGCAAGGAGACCTTGATCAAACTTGACATCTCTCCTAATAATAATTTCATTGGAATGTCATCCAATGATTCACTTACAAACAAACAAAAATGGCCTACATTCGATTTTATTTTATGTCATGCTTCCTCCCATGTTATATATTTTAAATCCTTAATGGGAGTGTCATTAAATATCTAATTTAGAAAATTAATGGATTTCACCTAAAAATGGGGACCTAATCCCTTATATTGCATCATACAATTTTCCATTTCTGCTAATGTTTGATTCTTTCTCTCAGCAACACCATTTGTTGTGGTGTATATGGAAAAAATATTACATTTCAATGCCCTATGTAGTGCAGTAAGTTGTAATTTTTTTGTTAACATATTCACATCCATTATCTATTCTTAACTTCTGAAGTTGATGTCTATATTATTTTTCTTCAAGGGTCTTGTAAGCAAAAAACAAGTCAAAAAATTCAGTCTTAAGTTTTAAGAAATAAATCCTAGTGCGTCAAGAGAAGTCATCATTGAAAGTTAATAAGTACTTGAATCTAGAGAAAGAAGCAGAAAGAATAGAAGCACATAAATCATCATAAACAAGTTCCAAGGTAGCCAAGGCATGCCAAGAGGCACATTTGTCAAAATTGTCCCGATGATGTATTTTGAGAACATAGACGAAACAAATACCATATTTGCAAGAAATGATAGGAAGACCAACCACCATATTATGATTACATAGTTTTTGGAATGAGAAATAGTTTAGATGATCAAACCACTGATGCCAATTTTTTCTCAAGTAATCTCTATGGCTAATAAAAAATGATGGAAGAGATGATGACCCAAAATTTTCAAATTTGTATAGCCTCACAATATCACCAACCATTCTAGTTGCCAGGACATGAGAAGGATATTTTAAATCATTGATTACAACTTGGTGAGGTGAAAGTTCTGATATTTTATCTTCACCTAAAAGAGTGATTTGATACACTGATAGAAGTTTGCAGGAAAGACTCGGAACACATAATACATCATTAAAATGACCATCATCTAGCCGGACTATTGTAGACTGTACAACACTAAAAGATCTATAATCACCATCAAATATTTTTTTGATGTTACATTCATTAAGCGAAAAACCATATGGGTTTATCCTTAACCATATGATATGATGCTCCAAAATAAATAAACCACTCATGAGAAGAGGAAGTATATGTTGCATTGAAGGAAAATTAGAAGATGAAAATGCATGTCCATGAGAAGAAGAGTTAGAAGAAAAATCAATATTGATTTTGTGCTTCTTCATTCCTACTTCTAAGTCTTCCATATTCTTGAAACATTTATACTTTAGATTACCATTTCACCCACAAAAATTACAATGTTTCTCAATCTTCTTTCCTTTTTATTTAGTTCCTTCATCACCATTGGGAGTAGAAGTTGGATGAGAAGGTTTGGAACTCTTGTTTGGTTTGTTGTTGCAAGGTTGTTTCTTCTTTAGATTATTGAATTTTTCCTTTTTTGTGTCACTAAAGATTTTCCATATGTACGTGCAATGTTGATCACTCCAAGACGCAAGATCTTATCTTGTTCTCTAATCAAAGAATCACAAAAATATTCAATATAGGACATTTTGTAAGTATCCCTATGATTGAAAATAGATTCTATGGAGTGAAAAGTATATATATAAAAAATAGAATAAGTAGTTCCAAGTTTAGCAACAATAACATATATAATTTGGTCATCTATCTTGTTTATCTTACATTTTGCAAGTAAAACTATATGTGTTTTGAAATTAGATATAAAATATTCAATGCAATAGAAATCACTTGGACATAAAGAAATTGATTGCTTTTTGGTTTGGTACGCTTGAATCTCATTGTGTTTAACAAACACACTATACATATTTTACCATGCTTCATTTGGGGTCTCAATTCCTTAAAGGTGAAACTTAAGATCACTAGAGATGAACATTTTCATTAATCCACATTCTTCACCATTTTTATTATCCCATTTGTCCCTCTTTAATGCATTTAGATGGACAATTTATATTCCCAAGGTAACTTGGTAAAGTCCCCTACTTTGTATGACATATCCGTGCGACATATCCATACACATATTTTTTTTATAAAAATGTTTTGGAATATACCCCTTTGAATATCTATCTTAATAATCTCCCTCAACATGCCACTCCTTTCACCATTATTCAACATGATAGTAAGAGAAATATCATTTTTGTCCAGGTGTTTCTTTGGTGGTAAGAGTAGGCCATAGCTAATAATAGATAGTTCACTTAGTTTCTAAAATAAATGTATCTCGCTGCAAGTATTTCCAAAATTTATCAATAACATATTGGAATCAACTTTTAATGCAAAATCGCCTATACATTTTAATGGAAGGATATTATCTCTGTAAGTGAATCCCATGCATCTAGGAAACTATAAAACTCTTATTGGTTCATCTTATTTCACCAAGAATTAAACTAGTGTTTAGGAGGATGGAAGCGATTGCATCTTTCAAAACAATTTCCTATCCAACAATCCTGAAAATATTTATTATGGTAGTTTGACAATTACAACAAACACAAAGTTTCTCAAATTAGTACACTATGGTTATCTTTAGAGGTAATAGGTTGGTTGAATTGAGAAAAAACACAGTAACATTTGTATCTATTGTGAAAGAAAAAAACATCAACAAAATAACCAATAGTAACTAAATTTAAATACTAATTCCATTGAAGGTAGAAAATTTATGGGCAAGACAGAAATAAAATTGAGAATGGGTTTACCATCTTATCTCAACTTAGACTAGAGAAATATATGAAACATTGTCCACAAGAGTCACCAGAGAAAATGCCCGCCAATGCCCACTTTCATCATATGTATATGCAAAGAAAATAAGAGAGGGGATCCAAATAGACTTGAACATATAACCATACAGAGAAATATTACATGCATATCTTATTATCTAGTGAATTAGGGGAAAACATTAAATAGGGACAAAATTTTCCCCGTCATCTATGATTCCATGAAATGTGGGCAATTTATGAGTAAAAAACACCTCCAAACCATAAATTGGGGGTGAATGCAACTATACCCTAGATTTGCAAGAAGGGTCAGGGGTGAAATCACTCCCAAATCCTCCATTCCTAGAAATAGGAGGCGAATGAAATCTTCCATCAAAATTTGGGAGGGAAAAAATAGTTTTATTACTCCCAATAATGAATACAGAATGGCTAATTGTTTTCTAGCTATATTTTTTAAATAAATGGCGGGAAAAAAACAATAAACCATTTCTTTGCAAAACAATCACCCATTCAGAATTTTAAACTTTCGAATTTCACCCATGGTCAAAATTGTTCCCCTAAAATTATCTATGCATTCATTCATCTTTTTTCATTGTCAATATTTGAAACTCCTATATTATATGCATGTTCATATTTTGGAGAAATCATTTCACAGGTAAATGATTTATTTTTATACTTTTATCCATATCCTTGATAAAAAAATGATGCATTAGGTAAAAAAGAAGATAAAAAATTGCAAAGTTACATGGACATGTACACTCAAAACATTAGACTTTGATTAATTTATTAACCTCTTACTTTTCAATGTATCTAAGGAAATGGAGTATTAGGTCGACAATGGTGGATATTTACAATCATAACATCATTCTCTAATAAATTTATTAATTGTTTAATCCTCTCATGTTCTTTGTTTATAATAAATTTATTTGTTTTATTATTATGTAAAATAAGTTAGAATGCTTGTCGTGAGCATAACTAAGCTCAAATTTTAGCTCAAGTTATATAAGTTTGAGTAAAATTATCAAATTTAATATCTAACAAAATCTTCATGACCTAAACAAATTACAAATATAACAAATTAAATGTTTTGTTGCGTGTTATAAGTGGAGTACATGATCCATATTATATTGGGAATAAAATGAGATACAAAAAAAACTATAGCAAAGAACACATACGTACAATGAAACACAACTTTTATTAATGAATAAAATAGTAGAATACAAACTAGTTAGAATGGTGATAGTTTATCTCTAAAGAGAAAGAGATGTGGACTACTCTCCTTCACAAACAGATATTACCAGAAGCCGAAATGGTGACCTTGTTGTTGACTACATCATGAAGGAGCAATAATATATCCTTTTACAAATGAGAGGGTCCATATATATAGTACTTGGGAATGCCTCCCATATATATAGGACTTATAGATGCCTTTACCCTTGAGTCATATCACTTCACTTATTTTAATATTATTATATGTTTTATTTGTTTTATC
>SNQJ01S0107849.1:13747-40822 GCA_010110895.2 Picea sitchensis | reverse complement strand
CCGTTTTAGGCGTGTGATAGCTCATTGGAAAGGTATCGTCGAGGAGATTCATTTTGGGGGCTCAATATTCCTTTATCTATCATTGAGAACCTCGATCTCTAAAAACCTTCATTTGGACCCTCAATATGGCCCCGAAAGTTAAAACCTGCTAAAAATAGTAAATTGCCAAAATTGCCAGAAAACTGTTTTGAGCCATTTGGAAAAGGTGGGTGGCCACCGATATCCACCTGGATCATCAGAGCCCTTCAATATTTCTACTGTGCACCTAGCGACTCCACTGTGGCGACTCCAATATTTCCACATCACGGTTTCAACTGTGGCTACTGTTAGCACACCTGAAAGCTGACCCTAAGGAGCTTTCTCGAGAAGGTTTCAACAACTAATTTCTCATCCTGAGAAGCTTCCTGGGGTAACACAACGTTAGGATCTAGCCTTTGATGGTGAACAAGGATCAGACACATTCGAAGCTGCGCATCATTCACCTGGTGACTCCATGATTCAAGGATCGATTGGCGACTCCATGATTCAAGGATCGATTGGCGACTCCACTGGTTTGATATGGAGAAAATCCTTGCTTGTAGGTTTTCTCCTTTTAATTTTTCTGCTATTCCTGGTTTTCCTAATTTTGTCCCCTCTCCGAATGAATGGGGCGATTATTTTCCCATATTTGGAAAATGTGAAGAGGATGACCCTGCTTAGCACCTCAGTGAGTTTCATGAACTCATGCATCAGTGGGAGATACATCATGAGGATGTATTACTGAAGATGTTCATGTTCTCGTTAGTAGGGGATGCACGTAAATGGTATCATTCTTTACCCCCTGCTAGCATTTCTTCACTCAATGGATTCCATGCAGCTTTCACCGCCTATTGTTAGAAGTTGTATTCCTCTGAGTCAATTTGTCATAACTGTTGTGAGAGATACCACAACTATATGCAAGATGAAACTGTTTCAGACGTAGGCTGTGAAGATGGTCTTGATGACCTGGATCAGAACTCAGTCCTTTCTCCTCCCCATTCGTCTGCATCATAGGTGGGTTATGAAAACGATGAATATCCCAGGGGGGAAGAGGATTCCTTGAGTGAGATGATGGAGTAGGTGAAATATCTCTCTGCCCAATTAGAAAGGTTGAAATATGAAGACTATGTAGAGGATTTTCCAACCTGGGAGGAAGAAGATGACCTGAGTGAGCTAGTGGAGCAGGCGATATTCCCCACTCCCCAATGTGCAAAATTGAAATCCGAAGACAACGAAGAGGATTTTCCAGTCTTCGAGGTGGATGATCTAAGTATCACTTTTGAAGAGATTATTGAATATTTCTTGGATGCGTTAGCATCTACCCCCGATGAGCCTGTTGTCTCAGATTTAAACGAAGAAGCCATTGTGGAAGAGGATTGCTCTTTCTTCCTTCATGATATTTCACATGATGTATTTACATTTGGGATTGAAGAGAAGGATTGGGAGACTGTTCCCATTTCACAAGATGGGGGAGTGCACGGAAAAGTGGAGGAGGAACCAGAGGAACGACTGAGCACACATTTCTTTTTCTATCCAGAGCCAGTCAGCGAGCAACCACCACCCGAGATCAGTGAGCCTACGACAGTTGTCCACTCACCTGTGCTTGTTAGATATATTCATCCACATGTGGACAACTGTGTAGCACAGGCGTCTGTTTATCGCCAATTTTCTGAAATTCGCCACTCATTCTATGACCTTGTTAGCAAGTACATGGAGTGGCATTTCCCCTATGCCTTGGAGCCACCCTATTTCATCTCAACTCCAGCCTGTAAGGAGGAGTTGAAGAGTGTAACCGTTCTGCTGTCATGGTTACACCATCTGCTGATGATCATTGACAGAAGGAAGGAGCTTCTATCCAGGAAGCTGCTTGAATGGCTATGGTGGAAATCAACTTTCACCTAGCCCCATGTAAAGTGTTTTATTAGTTTAGGATTGTATATAAATAATCTCCTTTGAGCATGTATATTTATTTTGTTGCTTTTATTTTTCGGCTTGTATTTTTAGCAGTGGGATGTTTTGAGCCTGACTCCATAGCCCAACAACAAGACACTGAAGCTGCAGAATGAGTTCTTAGAGCATCACAGGGACGACTCTATCCCCCATGGAGCCTAATGTTAGTGGAATTTCTTGTCTTGGGCCTAAGAGCATCTAGGTCTACAGGTTGCGCGAAGAACACCCAAGCGCAGTGCATATAAGAAGTCCTATTTGGACTTAAAATCAAGCGAGTGGGCAAAATTATAGTGTCAATGGTCCTGATCCATCCACATGAGTAGATCAGCGGTTGGTGGGAAATCGTAGATAGCAGAGTTGCGTCGAGATTAGCACAAACAGATCACGCCCATATTGTATACATGGAAGAATAGCAACCATCCATCCAAGGGATGCGTGGCGCGAGATCTAGTCGCATTAGCTTTTCGACAGTCGCGAGTTCAAAGGGTGAAGTTTTTATGTTGTTGTACATTTCAAAACCCTGAACCCCGAAATGCCGAAAGCGCCCAAAGGTGGGCCCACAATATCGAGGAGCAGCCTCAGCCGTCCATCCAAAGGGGACACCTGGTGGCCAATTGAGCCATCTCGGCGTTTCATCCATCGCGACCCCAAATCGCAAGGAGCAGCGCCGTCATTTTCCTGATGCGCGAGGTGAAGGGAGCGTCCATGACTCGGGCCCACAATATCACCGAGTGAGTCAGGATCGTCAGATCTGAGAGGGATGCATGGCACCAGATTAAGCCGTCTCGGCGTTTCGCTCATCGTGATTTCAAGAAGCAAGGATTAGCTCCTCCCCATTCGCAAACGCCGAAGGTGCCTTGGGAACGAGCACATGGTCACAACCCGTGGTCACTTGGGAAAGAAAAGAGCTATTCAAGAAGGGCTGAAGGGGTTGTGTATGTTCATAGAAGGAATCACCATGATCTCCAAGTGCCATTTGATCCGACCTCGATCCTGTTTTTCACTTGGAGTAAATGAAGGCGAGAAAGGGTGGTTGAGGCCTCTCCTCATTCATTAAATGCGAGGAATGGAGGGTCTGGCAAGCAGACTGCTCGAGAGGGTCCTTTGTACCCATTTTTCCAGAGAAGCCATGCCGGTTTCTCGACTCGCCAAGGAGGTCTGCGCATGCTAGATTGGCTCTTAATGGCTCAACTACTTCCCTTGCAGGAGCCATGTGCAGTTAAGGTGGTGTCTGACAAAGAATAGCCATCTGATTTGGCCGAGGGGACACCAAGTCTTGGGTGCACGATCGGCCAGAGTCTACATGTGCAGACTGTCAAAATACATGCAAACGCAATGTTTTTAATGCAGCGTCTTGTTTTTGTTTCTGTTGTTGTTTTTGAGTATTTGTAGGCGTTTTCACTATTTTTGTAAGGATCGATGGTGGAGCAAGGCTCTTGATTGTAAAAACTTTAATGAAGCACTGGTTATTCTGGTTGTGTATTAAAATATGAGACTTCTTGCCTTATGAATGTCAGCTTCTTTCCATGTCTTTGTTCGTATTGTATTAGAACAACTCAGAATTGGAAGATCCAGTCGAGTTGTGACTGTTATAGGATGATGTAGGTTGGATCACTGTAACAGTCACATTGTTTCTAATTGGTCTCTGTGTTTTTCTTAGTGCTGAACGACTTGGAATTGGAGGATCCAGTCAAGTCACTCTTCAGCTCCTTGCAGCTCCGGACCAAGAGGATCTTGGCTCCTGAGTTTTTCACCCTCAAGCTTCCGAAGGCTTGTCGCCCGAGGCAATCTTGTTCACCCTTCTCACAAGTCTTCCATCTACCACCTTTAATCCTCTTACTGATGGAAGTTGGATCAAGACCTCCCTTGCTTTCTATATACCAGGCCCGGTTTCCTGAGTTAAAGCCATATTTTCTTGAGTCTTTACCCATCCGATCAACCCATTAAACAAATCGTGACATAAAACTGATGGGCGTCGGGCTCTGCTCCTGCAAACAATCTAGGAGTGACTTCTGACACTAATAGTAGGTTTTCCCAAAATTTCCCAAATGTATTTTGTCATAATATTCACTTATGTTTCTTCATCCAAGACACAATCTATGTCGAAGTCTTCTATTCTTGCACTTATGCTCTGTTTTACTTTTAGGATCTCTGGTAAATTGACATCTTTATGAACATCCATCGTTTCTTTCAACTTTAATAACATAGTCTGAGCTTTCTCTGATTCTTTCTCTTTATGATTCTCTAACATTCCCTTAGTATCTTGACTTCCTTCATAGTTTTCTTGTTTCATATTCATTCTTTCAACTTTAGCAATGATCCTTGGGGAATCCTCAACCTCATGACCAATAATTTTACAACAAAGACAAATAGGACCTGTACCAGGGAATTCCTTAGCAAGATGTCCCAGTCTTTTGCAGTTATAACACAAAGTTAATCCTCTTTTTCTCTTATATGTTCCCAAACCTCTTCTGTACTGCGCACTAGGATCATAGTGCTGGACTTGCAATCTGCAAATTTTTTTTCTAGGTTCCTACATCCACTTATTAGTCCAAAAATTCTTTCTATGCATAAGAATAACATATCTTTCTTCATTTCCCTTAAATGTACTTAAATCAATTCTTTCTTCCAACTACGCCCTAGCCTTCAAACTAGGACATAATCTATTAAACATACTTAAATTCATTCTTTCAAAACAAAATTTTTCGCTTATCTTACTCTTATCAAAACACAAAGATTTACCTCTTTTAAGATCTTACCTCTTTATTCAGATCAGATTTATTTCTTAGCACAGAGCTTCACAAGTCAAGTAGAGTACTGTGCACTTCAACAACAGATCTACGCACAAAGATTCTCTTTTCTTTACTTCAGTTCCCAACAATCATAGTTTGAGGTCTCGACAACATAACCATTTGTTAGCACAAGGGCAGACCTAGGGTTCAACTCTAACAATGCACCAACAAAACCCTAACTACCGACCCTTTCGGAAACACCTGCGAAGTAGGCGAAGTCTCACCCGAGGTAGAAGTAGGGGGGGTTACAAGACACAGGTGTTTGTAACCAAGATGGGACACAGATCTGTGATAAAAACACTTCACATAGTATTCTAGCAACACTTAGACGATGATATGAATTAGTTTATTAGCTTTATTAACATCACAGAAAAATCCCTAATATAGATCAACACAGTAACAATAAATGATTAATCACTTATACCACTTAGCACATAACACTGAGTTATATCTAACAATCATCTATCTTTAAAAAAATTAAAGCACTAAGAATCAACAAATCTATCTATCATACATAAAAGCACTGAGTAAATTCATAACATAAACAACACAACACAAAGCACACCAAAGACACAAGATATACGTGGTTCACCCCAGTGTGGGGCTACATCCACCAACGACTTCATATTCTTTATTATTCTTCAATCTCTTACATTCAATGACCCTTGTGCACCAATCCATAGAGTCAAGCTTCACATAGGACAAGAGATTTGTGCACTGAGCACCAAATCCTCCTTCCAAACTAGGTCAAGGCACATAGCCAACTCTCTATCAATCACATAGCCTTAACATACATACATTCCTTTGCACAAAGTCGTTCAACTACTTGCACTTAACTACTTATGCTTCGCTACTACTACCATACATTCTTACTTATTTATACTTTTACAATGCCTTACAATAAGGCCTAATCATGGGTAAAACCCAATGGGTCGACATCCCATAACCCATTACAAAACCCTAGAGAACCCCTTTACTGGGTCAACATAGCCCACTTAATCGGTGAGATCCACGATCTCAGCTCTGCCCGGACGCTCCTTCTTTGACCAATGTGTCGAAGTCCAAAAAGTGGTCCAAACCTAACCAAGGTTTCCTCAAAACTTGGTCGAGGGCCAACACCTCTATACTCCATTTTTTCCTTGTTTGCAAAAAACTTCAGATCACGATATATTCTTCATACAGAGTCCGCTTGATCCCATTCAAGCGACGACAGAGAGCTCTCACTGAGATCTTCGACATGGAAACCTTTTCATTGAATTTTGTGACCCTTCAATTTTGAGGCAATCTGGATCCTTCTATATCACTTGAGGAAGTTTGATACCTCATGTATGAAGTGTCCCACTTGTCCTAGAATATAGAGTGGAATTTGTAGAACATAGAGGGGAATTTATTGGCATTTATGTTCCACTAAAATTTTCATTTATCAAGGCACCATAAATGAAAACATTTGGATCCACACTTGCTTTAAGCATATTTTAAAGCATCTTCTTTTCCTTTAAACTCGAACCAATCTTCCAAAGGTAGCAATAACTACACTAAATGATGCACAGTTAGGCACAAACCTTGCTTCCTACATTTTGGTAATAAAGTATTATGATTCATCTAGAAATTATGAATTCACAAGTATCTAAATGATAAAAACATATTTTCAAGTATCTAAATGATAGAAATATATATGCATATGTCAGGCGAAACCCCTTGAACCTCCATTGAACCTTGCCATGGGCTTTTGCAATTCCATACCCCTTGAACCTCCATTTTGAACCTTATCATGGGATTTTTCAATTCCATAAGCCTTGATCATGCATCAATCTCTAATACAATTTGAGTTTTCCCTCTTTCTTGATTGTGCTTAAACACCTTTTCAACTTCTAACCAATAACCCTATTCCCCATATGCATCAATATTGGCAACATAACATTCACAACTCACTTTTATAGCAAGATAGAACCTTTGAAACCATGCACATGCTTTCTTAAGCATCATTATATTTACATACATCCTAATAGTAGTTGATTGAGAGTCCTCATTCACATGAATACCCAATGCATTCATATCTTTAACAACAACTTCTACTTTACTGATAATGTATTTAATACAAAATGCATGTAAAACTATTTGACAACCCATCATCTTTTTGAAGTAACACAATACTTCATCAATATCATCATTTTGAGCATGAAATGACATAATAATACTATACGTCCTTGTGTAAGGGAAGAAACAAATCTCTTCCAATTTCTCCATGAGGGCATATATTTCTTTTAACATCTCATAAATAGTTGATTTATGAAATTGCATTCCATGAATTTTATGAGGGATCAATCACTATATATTCCATGATTTCTGAACCCTCATTAACATATATGATATTCCTATGTATTCTTTGGGTGCCAAGGATCGCAATGCCATTCTCATGGGTACTTGAGACATATGCCATCTTCTAACTTCTTTTGCATATTCCATCAAATCAACATAATATTTCTACAATATGAGATAATGGTACCTAATGGAAATGACATGTTCTAAATATTTGGATATAGTTGTTGTGTCTAGTTTGCATTGTTCCTCCAACAACATTTTACCTCAAAATCACTGATATATGGCATTGAAATTTGCATAAGAGTGCTACTTCTCAAGTGACACTGGTTAGACAATAGTTGAAAATATTTGAGGGTTACCCCTTCTAGCCCAAGAGCCAGCTTGAGGCCTAAAGAAGGGAGGTTTTAAAAACCTCCAAAGGGTGCCTTGTCACTATTCCCCAGCTAGGAACAACCTAACGAGCAACATCCATTTTGTAACCATTCTTGGGGAGAGAAATTGAAAGGTTTATTTTCTTGGAAAATGACATTGACAAGGTTATGATTCTTGGTGGTGAACAAGAATAGAACAACAAGTTGTTGGATTCTTTTTAAGAAGATCTTAAGAAGAAAAATTTCACTTCACAACTCCACTGCAAGACATGAAAGAGAATTCATCACGCAAGACAAAATGATAGTGATATCATAGCTTGGTATTTGCTTGGAACTTCTTAACCATACTCAAATAATTGTACACACATTCACTTCAAAAATGCAGAAGAATATTATATATCAGGGGATGCAAATAAAGTATTGAATCTCATACAAATATGTAAGCATATAAGGCAATCTATTGTACAATCCTGCTCTCTAATGACTGTGAATAATAGAGAAAACTACTCTAGAGATACAATTGTGAACATACATAAAAGCATTGTGAAAAAATAAAGTATGCATAATCTGAGAAATAAATATAAATTCTACAAATGAGGGGTGAATCCTCAAGTAGGTTTCTTGATCTTCAGTCAATACAATGGCCCATTGGGATTTCAAAAAGATCAATCTATAGGCTGCAAAATTCCAACCCCTACAAAGTATTCAATTCTATCATTTATCCACTCTTGCATGCTAATTTCCATCCTTCTTTAGTATAATTGCTTTACCGGAATAGAAATGAAGATGAGGTGTCTTGATGATCTAGATATTTTACTCAACTAGTTAATGATTTAATTACTTTAAGAAGTGTGGAAACCAAGACAAAAGAAGTACTTAATAATATTATGAGCAAAAATGAGCAACAAAAGAATGATAAATACACAAGGAGATGATGATGGAGTTCACCTAGTATGGGATGTGTCCTTGGGTCCACTTCCAATGGGAGTGGCCTCTTCTATTATGATGTAGAATGGAAAATCACATCAAAAGTATTCAACTCAAAGCTGGTCTTCTTCTTGCTGCAGTACAATGGATTTCAAAAGTCTTAGATAATTTATCTCTCCCCTTTACAATTATCGAAGAGGGATTACAATCTCATATATCTCAACAATTACAAGAAAAATCCTCTTTGATTAATGAAGCAAAATTGGCTAAATACATCAAACTTCAATTTCTGAAGTAAGTTCTCATTTCTGTTGCTCAAATCCTAGCAAACTCATCACCATTAGAATTGTCTCGAAATTCTTATACTTTTGAGTATAAACAATCCTCTATTCTTAGAAGTAACTCCTGGCCTCAACAAAACCTTTCTTCCCTGACCTGTGTGTCAAATAGTCTCGAACTACGTGTCATATAGTCTCGAACTGTGTGCCAAATAGTCTCGAACTATGTGCCATATATGTAGTCTGCAATAAAAAGAAGGTGCCTAGTCCTTTTGAATCCACTATACAAAGAAAATACAACTTACTATGAAACTCTCGCACTTTGGTTCTGAGGTCCATGGTTTGGTGCAATGTTATTTATGTTTGTTTTAAGGAATTGGGACCCAACAACCCCGGGGTCAAACCCACGGGTTGTTGATATTTCTCGGCAATGCAATATTTTGGAATCAAAACCCAAAACTTTGAACTATCCAACAAGGAATGAATGGTTGGCATGTTGGCAAGTGGATGAGGTTTAACCATGTATAGAGGTAGAGGTAGAGGTCATGGGGTCAAACCTATAGAGCTCCTCCCTTTAGCATATCCATTATAAATACTTTAACAATAGAATATCAACAATAGTTTCTAAGATTCGATGGTTAACTTGTTGGTTAAGTGGTTGTGACCATATCTTAGAGGTTAGGGGTTCAATTACACCGACCGCCCATTTTTCCATTTTTGAATTGGAAACTTCTCGGTCATTCAGAGGTTGTCACATGGTAGCCTCTGATTATCCCACGCCATGTCACCTGCCAACTGGGTGCCACATCACTTTCCAACTCAATCGCTAACTCTGCTACCATGTCACCTGCATTTGCCACATGTCCACTACTCAACCTACCACATGTATGTATGGACTTCCACATCAATATGTATGGAATTCCACGTGTCATCTTTGGAGCCTTCCACATCACCTGTACGAATGGCCACATATCCTCTATACTCCCTTTTTCCTTGTTTGATAAAAACTTCATATCATGATATATTCATCATACTGAGTCTGTTTGATCCCGTTTAAGCGACGACAGAGAGCTCTCGCCGAGCTCTTTGACATGGAAACCTTTTCATTGAATTTTGAGACCCTTAAATTTTGAGGCATTTTGGATCCTTCTGTATCACTTGAGGAAGTTTGACACCTCATGTATGAAGTGTACCACTTATCCTAGAATATAGAGCGGAATTTGTAGAACATAGAGGGGAATTTATTGGCATTTTTGTTCCACTAATTTTTTCATTTATCAAGGCACCATAAATGAAAACATTAGTATCCCCATTTTCTTTAACCATCTTTTCAAACATCTTCTTGTCCTTTAAAACTCGAACCAAACTTTCAAAGGTAGAAATAACTACATTAAATGATGCACAGTTAGGCACAAACCTTACTTCCTACATTTTGGTAATAAAGTGTTCTGATTCATATAGAAATTACGAATTCACAAGTATCTAAATGATAGAAACATATTTGCAAGTATATAAATGATAGAAATATATATGCACATGTCAGGCGAAACCCCTTGAACCTCCATTGAACCTTGTCATGGGATTTTGCAATTCCATATCCCTTGAATGTCGATTTTGAACCTTATCATGGGATTTTGCAATTCCATAAGCCTTGATCATGCATCAACCTATAATACAATTTGAGTTTTCCCTCTTTCATGATTGCACTTAAACACCTTTTCGACTTCTAACCAATAACCCTATTCCCCATATGCATCAATATTGGCAGCATAACATGATCCAGATTTATGTAGGAACACAATGAAATACAGAAATACACATAAACACAGAGATGCAGCGGAAATAAGACTTCATTTCATTAATAACAAATGACTGAAATATGCTTACAGACAAAATGGAAGTAAACTAGCTAGGGCGCTGGTAGCTTATCTCTGAGAAGAGATGTGGCCGCTACTCGAATCTGTGAGAAGATGATTACAATGAGGCTCTGAAGGCCCTTTTACAATAAACAAGAATGCCAAAAGTCCTAGACATCCAAAAATCTAACCCTGGGAGATGAAGCGCCAAAAGTCATGTGGGCCCCATTTGGGTAAGTTGGTGAAACAACTTCCCGGGGTCGTAACTTTTGCATACGATCTTTGTTTTAGGTGTATGATAGCTCGTTGGAAAGATCTATCCGAGGCCTACAACGCTCGAGACAAAATAGCATTGTTAGATGCTATTTTTAGAGAGCAACATACCCAAAAAAAACATCGTTTGGGGCCTCAAAATGGCCCCGGAAGTTCAGGACCCGAAAAAACTGCTAAAAATAGTAAACTGTGCGAAAACTGAAAAAATGAAAGAAGCAATGGTGGGGGTCCAAGTCGAATAGGTGGGTGGCCACCAATATCCACCTGGATCATTCCTCCCCCCTTAGGAAGCAATGGTCCCCATTGCGTTGAGTTCCTCCATGAGATGAGGAAACTTTTGCTGAACTTCGTCCCTGGTGAGCCATTTGCCTTGGTGAAGGAGTTGGCCTGCTTTGACAACTCGATATAGCGGTATCCTTTGTTTTCGGGTGTGCTTGATCTATGTATCCATGATCTAATCAGTTCTGTCTTGTTCCATGCAGTCTAGATTTAACTCTGTTGGTGTGAGTTGTTCTGCCATGTCAGATGTGTCTAGTAGAGATGGAAATTAGGGCCGAAGGCGGTCCACATTGAACACTGGGTGCAGACCAAGGAATGGTGGAATGCTGAGCTCAAAGGAATTTTCCCCTACAGCCTTGGTGAGGGTGTACGGTCCATATCGAAGCAAACGAAGCTTGCGGTGGGGTCCAACGAGGCGCTCCTTTTACAAATGCAGCCACACTTTGTCGCCCACTTGGAAGTTGTGTGGCACCCGATGTTGATCATGTAGATTTGCTTGTACCCAGCATTGGGTTTGTCCAAGATGTCATGAACACATTCAGGCGGATGTGTTGAATGTGCTCAATGAAGTTGTTTGCCTTATCCGCCTGAGACTGGACATGAGCTGAATCTTCTGAGAAGTAGCCACAAATGGCATGGCTATGTCAATGGGACATAGTGGTTTGGAATCAAGCCCACTTGAAAGGGGCTAGCTGGATGAGCTATGGAGAGCCAGGTTGTATTTGTGTTGTACATAGGGGAGGATCTCATCCAATGTGAGTGGATGCTTTGAATTGTACATGCACAAAATATTATGCGATCATCCGGTTGATGACCTGCAATGCGGCCATCATTTCTTGGATGGAAAATTTGTGAACTTGGTGAGCCAATTATTGCTCGACGAGGATTAACCATAATGTACCGAGGAACCTACTATCACGATCTGAGATGATAGGCTATGGGATCCCAAAGTGTACCCACACTTTCTCAAAGAATATTTTAGCGGTGAAAGCCTGTGATATTCTTCTTGTAGGCCATCATAATGGACATCTTCAGGAATCTGTCGATGACCAAAAACCTGTCATTGTCATGCTTAGTAGAAGGCCTGACATGTAATCCATGAGATGGATTCCCAAAGATTGGGGGTAGGGAAGCAAAGTATAGATGCCTTACTTCTTGATGGTCGGTTTGGCAATGCGTATGGCGGTCTGGGGACTTGATGTACTTCCGACATCTTGTCGGAAGGTTAGACCAATAGAAATACTGCATTCACGCCATGGTTTTACGGACCCAGAAATTCCAACGAAGCGTAGTGTGCCTCCCAAATCATCTTATTACGCTTCCCTGAAGAAACACAAAGGGTGTCCCCAGAGTGACAAGCGAGGGGCATCACGGAGGTGAAAAGGGTGGGAACTTTCTTACCCTCTCAGAGTGTATTGTATGTGTGGCGAATTGCGGATCACTTGTGTAGAGAAGCATTGTCCGAGTCTCGATGCCCACAAGAGTTGAGCACATTGGTTATCACCACGATGGGTGGTATTTGGTGATCTACAACGTGTGGTCTTTGCCTTTTTGTACTTAATGTTCAAATGAAACTAGCTTCCCGTTAACGGGCCACCGATGGCGATGGTTCTACAACTTCCCTTGTGTTAGTATGAACTACGAGTGCGGTGAAGTCTCTGTGGATGTGATTTCCTTTAAAATATGAAATTCTTCCACTGTCGGCAAGCCCGCATAATGGAATACATTTCTTTGTCATAAATTAAGGATACTTTTGGATACAAAGTAGCCAGGAAAGGGTGTCTCGCAATGAATGTCTCCTTGGATGCCCATGTTGAGTAGGACTTCCCCAATAGCATAGTCAGAGGCATTTGTCCTGATCTCAAATGGTTGTTTACAGGAGTCACATTGTGTGATGCGGTGCGGTAGAAGTGATGTTTCAGCTCCCGGGCCACTTCTGTTGAATTCAAAGCCAATTTTTTTGCTTTGGCTCCTCCCTTGGTGACTTGACTCCAAGGGGCCAAGTGATATGAGACATCCCAACACAAACTGCGGGTAGAAATTGGCAAGACCTAAAAAAAAAATGCGGAGCTCTGTTAGGGTGGATAGGCCTGGCCAATCCTGAATGACCTGGATCCTAGCTAGATCCACATGCACATCATACTCATCAACAATGTATCCAAGGTATTGGACCATGTTCATGCCAAAAGTGCATTTCTCAGAATTGGCACACAACTTATGTGCAGCGGTGTTTGGAGGACCTATGGGATATGGTGGAGGTGCTCTTCCCAAGTGCGGTGAGAGATTAGAATGTCATCCAAGTACACCACTACAAATGAGTTGGTGAATGGCGCGGGATGTCGTCCATTAACCTCATGAAGGTTCGCCGGGGGCATTCGATCGGCACGAAAGGCATGACCAACCATTTGAAAGGCCCTCCTTGGATTTGAATTAGGTCTTCTAGTCTTCCACACATCGGAAGGGTTTGATTGGTACTTGGTGATACCCATAATTCAATTCGATCTTGATGAAATATTTTTCCCCACTTGAGTTGGTCCAGAAGGTCTAATCAATCAGGTAGGTCCGAATTTTCTTCGAACAATGATCTTGTTGATTGCCGATGGTTAATGTAGAGTCTCAAAGTCCCATCCTTCTTACGCACCAATATGATTGGGCTCCCGCAATGTGATGAACTAGGGAGGATGTGACCTGTTGCAGCTCCTGGATATACCTCTTGATTTCATCATTCTCCGGGATAGAAGCTGGCGGTAGATGGGTCCATTAGACGCGGTGCATCTGGGGTCAGGTCGATGGGGTGTTTGACTTGGCATTGTAGAGGCACCCTTGCGGGGGTGGTGAAGATGTCCTTGTACTCACTCCATGAACTTATCCATATGTTGTTTTCGTGCAGAGGGGCCATGTCTGGAGGTCGTGGTCATAATATTCTTCTTGCCCTAAGGGCGTGTAATCAGGAAAACAAATTTCACGGTTTTGGAAATGAATGCGCATTGTTTTCTGCGATGGCAAAGAGATGGTGGTGAAGTCTTGTCTCCGTTATCCTATATACAACTTATTTCCCAAAATTATTAATAACAACAGGGGCACGGACTCCTTACAACATGTCTCTTCCATTGCCATTGGCCTAATAATGCAGTGGAAACATCAAGAACGATGTCACATAATACCTCATCGCGTGGGCTTGATGCTATAGGGAAGCTGACATTTATTAGGCTAGCGAGTCTAAGTCCTTGGTGCAACCACTTTCGATGGTGTGTATGGTTGTGGGTGTGCTATGAATTGACAAACCCAAGCGCTTCCATGACCTCACAGAGATGGGGTTCTTAGAAACCGGCGTAGAGCAATGAGCTTGCTTGATGGAACCCTTACCCACATCTTGGAATGGAAGGGCCTCTGCCTCCTCACCCGGATCTTCTGGTTCCTCATGCGGATCGCCGTGGTGGTAATGGTGGAATTGGGCTCCACATCGATAATGTACTTCCCCATGTCATTACCCACAGCCGGGGTTCCGATTCAAAGTCGGAGCATGCATTTTATTTAGAAGCTTTCAACTCGGCTACTAGTGACTACTTGGCTCGACACTCACTTGTGTTGTGAGTGGAGCTCTTATCAGAACCCCAACTTCCGTGTCCTTTTGGCTTTGTGGGTGTTGTTCTTTGCGTAGCTTTGGTGGAAGGTTTATTACAGGCTTCCGTGCGGCAGTCCTTTGTTTTAGGTTTAGAATTTTCCGTGCCAGTTCACGGACCAAAGTCTAAACTTCTTGTTGAACCGCTCAATCTTGGTAGCATGATTGTCACCACACCAGAGTGAGGAGATGTCGAGAGAACTCCATTTCCCTCTAGATGTATCTGTGAAGACCAAGCTGCGGTGCTAACACCAAAATGTTTCTCACGAGATCTTTGATACCAACTTTGTCAAACAGGGTATGAAGCAGTTAATCTCATGCACATCTTGGTCCTTTCGGCATAACGCCTTCAGTCCATTGTATGTTATTTGTCTCCCCACGGGATAATATTTCTCTTTGATGGCGTCTCGAAAAGAATACCAAGTGGGTGCGACCAAAACAAAAGGGTTCTCCCCTCGCTTCTTTCTCAAGTGGGTTCCACCAATCCTTGACATGGGGTGCTGACTTTGAGGAGTCTTGAAAATAACACGAATTGAGAAAAGTCATGAACCGAAATATCCTTCTAACGGATTCAACCATCTATCAACAACATCTACATCTATTTAGCTCTTAAATGGGAATGTCAAAAGCTATGACACCTTAAAGGAGGTGGCACCTCAGGTGAAACTACGGATGTCGATTCTGCTGCCGGTCGAAATCAGTTGAAGAATCACGAAGGATTGTCCTTCCTTCGTTCCTTTGTTTCTGAGGGCATCCTCAGGCAACATTTCGATGGATCTCTACTCCCTCATCTTTTTTCTTCCCCATGGGTGGTGGAGTGAGGGGTTTACAGTGATCTTGCAAAGGTTCCAGCAGTTGAGCTAACTCATATACCCGATCGTTGGGGACATGAAAGAAGGATCGAGAATGAAACGGTTGCTCGATACCAACAGTCTAGATTTATGTGAACACAATGAAATCTGAGAAATACCCGCATAAACAGTCTGGTGGAAATAAGACTTCATTTCATTAATAACAAATGGTAGAAATATGCTTACAGTGAGAATGGAAATAAACTAGCTAGAGTATTTGGTAGCTATCTCTGAGAAAGAGATGTGTGGCATTCTCGCATCCATGAGAAGATGATTACAATGAGACTCTGAGGCCCTTTTACAATAACGGGAATACCAAAGTCCTAGACATCCAAAAACCAACCACTAGGAGATGGTAAAAGTCATGTGGGCCCCGTTTGGGTAAAGTTAGTACATCAAATTCAGGGGCAAATAACTTGCATCACGATCTACGTTTTAAGTGTATTAGGAAGGCCCTTTTACAATAAACAGGAATGCCAAAAGTCCTAGACATCCAAAAACCTAACCCTGGGAGATGAAGCGCCAAAAGTCATGTGGGCCCCGTTTGGGTAAGTTGGTGCATCAACTTCCCGGGGCCGTAACTTTTGCATACGATCTCTGTTTTAGGCGTATGATAGCTCGTTGGAAAGATATATATGAGGTATACAACACTCAAGAAAAAATAGAATCGTTATATGCTATTTTGAGAGAGAAACATACACAAAAAAAACATCGTTTAGGGCCTCAAAATGGTCCCGGAAGTTCAGGACCCGAAAAAACTGCTAAAAATAGTAAACTGTGCGAAAAATGAAAAAAATGAAAGAAGCAATGGTGGGGGTCCAAGTGGAATAGGTGGGTGGCCACCAATATCCACCTGGATCATAACATTCACAACTCATTTTTCTAACAAGATAGAACCTTTGAAACCTTGCACATGCTTTCTTAAGCATCCTGAGATTATTATACATCATAATAGTAGTTGATTGAGAATCCTCATCCACATGAATACCCAATGCATTCATATATTTAACAAAAGCTTCTACTTTACTGACCATGTATTTAATACAAAATGCATGTAAAACTGTTTGACAACCCGTCATCTTTGTGAAGTAACAAAATACTTCATCAATATTGTCATTTTGAGCATGCAATTCCATAAGAATACTATACGTCCTTGGGTTAGGAAAGAAACAAATCTCTTCCAATTTCTCCATGAGGGCATATACTTCTTTTAACATCTTAGAAATAGTTGATTTCTGAAATTTCATTCCATGAATTTTATGAGGGACCGATCGCTATATATTCCATGATTTCTGAACCTTCATTAACATATATGATATTCCTATGTATTATTTGGGTGCCAAGGACTGCAATTCCATTCTCATGGGTACTTGAGAAATATGTCATATTCTAACTTCTTTTGCATCTTCCATCAAATCAACTTAATATTTCCACAATATGAGATAATGGTACCTAATGGAAAGGACATGTTCTAAATATTTGGTTAGAGTTGTTGTGTCTAGTTTTCATTGTTCCTCCAACAACATTTTACCTCACAATCACTGAAATATGGCATTGGAATTTGCATAAGAGTGTTATTTCTGAAGTGACACTGTTTAGCTAGTAGTTGAAAATATTTGAGGGTTACCCCTTCTGTCCCAAGAGCCAACTTGAGGCCTAAAGAAGGGAGGTTTTAAAAACCTCCAAAGGGTGCCTTGGCACTATTCCCCAGCTAGGAACAACCTAAGGAGCAACATCTATTTTGGCACCATTATTGGGGAGAGAAATTGAAAGGTTTATTTTCTTGGAAAATGACATTGACAAGGTTTCGATTCTTGGTGGTGAACAAGAATAGAAAAACAAGTTGTTGGATTCTTTTTAAGAAGATCTTAAGAAGAAAAATTTCAATTCGCTACTCCACTGCAATTTTTATGGTGAATTATTGGGTATCTATAAGGTATGCTCCATTTAAATTCTTTGTTGTGCATGGATTTCCAAATCTTATACATGATGTTGAATAATTCTTAAAACACCTTCCTATTTTTTAAGGAGAAGATGAAGATAACCCTAGGAATCATTTGAAGGTTTTTCACATCTCTGTTTATCAACATGAAATTTTTCATGAAGACGTGATAATGAAATTTTTTATGATGTCTCTCAAAAGAGATGCAAGGATATGGTATAAAGGTTTGTCTGCTACAAGTATATCATCTTTAAGAGATTTCCATTCAAAATTTAATACATATTGTAGGAGGTTTTATCTAGCTGAGGATTGATCCAAATTTTATGAGTAGAACGAAATGAAAAAAATATATTATTATTATTATTAACATAGAGACACCAAGAACAATAACAAAGATACAATAAAACTGGCTTCTATTCAATAAAGAAATATGTTGAAACTGTAAAATGCAGACTGAAAACAAGCTTGCTAGAATGGTGGCGACTTATCTATGAGAAGAGATGTGATGACTGTGCTCATTCACAAGAAGATGAGTACAATGAGGCTAGAAAGAAATTTTTACATCAAATATGAATGAAACAACCATAGACATCCAAAAACCCAACCCTAAGAGATGAAGCACCAAAATTCATGTGGCCCCCCTTGGGGTAAGTTAGTACATCAACTTCCCAAGGTCGTAACGTTCGCATACGATCTCCGTTTTAGGCACATGATAGCCCATTGGATGAGGAATACACATTTTTCCATCAAAATCGAACTCCATCTATAGTTCTACTATGGCGAGCCCCAAAAATTCTATTTAGGGCCTCGAAACGACCCTAGAAGTTCAGGACCCGAAAAATGGGAAAAAACTGCTAATATGAAAACTGAAAGTACCAAGATGAAATATGCAAGTGAGCCAGTTGGAATAGGTGGGTGGACAATGATATCCATATGGAACAATCCTCCCCCCTTAGGAAAAAATGGTCTCCATTGCATTGAGTTCCCCCATAAGATGAGGAAATTTCTGTTGAATTTGGCCTCGGGTGAGTCACTTGCCTTGGTGCAGGAGCTACCCTACTTTGACAACCCAATAAAACTAGATCCTCTATTGGAGAGTTCCCTTGAACTGTGTGTACACAATCTAATCAGTGGATTCCTATTCCATGCAGTCATGGTTGGGCTCTATTGGTGTCAACTATTCGCCTATCTTTGAGGTGTCTAATAATGGTGGAAAATATGGTCGAAGGAGATCCACATTGAACACTGGGTGCAAGCCAAGGAATGAGTGAATGTTGAGCTCAAAATCATTGTCACCCACAACCTTGGTGATTGTGTAAGGTCCATAAAGGAGTGAACAAATCTTCCAATGGGGCCTTGTAAGGTGTTCTTTCTACAAGTGCAACCAAACTTTGTCTCCCACTTGAAAGTTGTGTTGCACCTGATTTTGATCATGGCGCTGCTTGTACTTGGAATTAGACTTCTATAAAATATCCTGAACTTGTTGGCGAATGTGGTGGATCCGCTCAATGAAGTTGGATTTGTCAGCTTCAGGTTGCGCATGGGACGAGTCTTCCTAGGTGGCTGCAAGGGGTAGTGAAACATCCATGGGACCCAATGGTTGAAATCCCAACCCCACCTCAAAGGGGTTGTGGTTTATTGAGCTATGTATGGATCTGTTGTAGCTGTGCACAGTATATGGATGATCATCCAGTCGACGACCTCATTTTGGCCATTCCTCTGGGGGTGGAAGGCAGTGGATTTGGTGAGCTTGGTGTCTAGTAGTGACCAGATGCTCGACCAGAATGTGCTGAGGAACCAACTGTCCCAATATGAGATAATGGTTTGTGGTATCCAAAAATGTACCCACACTCGTTCAAAGAAGAGGTTGGCAGTGGCCTCCACTGTAATGTTATTCTTACAGGCGACCATAATCGTCATCTTGAAAAAGTGATCAACAACCACAAAAACATAGTCATTTCCCCGCTCGGTGGATGGAAGGCCTGACATGTATTCCATTGATATGGATTCCCAAGGCCTATCAGGAGTAGGAAGATGGGTGTGTAGGAATTGTTTCTTAGTGGTCGGTTTTGCAATAGCACATGCAATGATGAAACTTATATAATTTCTGACATCCTATTGAAGTTTCAACCAGTAGAAATGTTGTTGCAACACTGCCACTATCTTTTCTACGCTGAAGTGTCCTGCCACCTGAATGAAGTGGGATTCCCAAATCAGCTTCGCTCGCTTGCTTGATGGAACATAGAGATGGCCCAGATGACACAACAACCCATCTTGAAGATGGATATTAGTGGAATTTGTGTTTACACCCAACATATGGTAGGTGGTGGTGAAGTCATGATCTGTCTCATAGAGGAGGGGCCATCTAGAGGTATTGTGGAAATAAGAGTTTAGCACCATGGTGAGTGCCACGAATAGAGGTCGGTTGAGGCAATCACCGACGTGGTTGATACTTACTGTCTTATACTTGATGTTGAGGTGGAATTTTTGCAAGTATGTGGACCACCTCTGATGGCTTTCATTTTGAAATTTTACTTGTGTTTGCATGAACTACAACTGCTTATGATTAGTGTTGATGATTGTCTCCTTTCCGAGAATGTAATGCCTCCATTGGTGGTAGGATTTCACAATGGAGTACATTTATTTGTCGTAAGTAGGGTACTTACAGATGAAATATGATAATGTCTCACTATGATAGGTCACAGGGTGGGCGTGCTGAGTGAGAACTGTGCCCACAACATAGTCTGAAGCATTTGTCTTGATCTCAAAGGGTTGTTGCAGGTCAGTTAATGAAAGCACCAGGGATGAGCACAAACGCTTCTTCAAATCATCGAATTCTAGTTGTTGGTACATTCCCCACACAAAATTTTTCTTATCACCACCCCTAGTTACTTTTTTGAGGGCCCATGCAATATGGGAGAATCCAAACATGAACCTGTGATATAAATTGGCAAGGCCTAAGAATATCTGAAGCTAAATGAGTGTGGTTGGGGCTAGCCAGTCACGAATGACCTGGATGTTGGATGGATCCGCATGCACACCATGCTCATCAACAATGTAGCCTAGGTACTATACCCTATACATGTCGAAGGATAATTTTTCCAAGTTGGCGTATAACTTGTGCTGTCTTAGTGTGTGCAAAACTTGTCGAATATATTGGAAGTGTTTTTACCAAGTCTTGTTGTAGATGAGGATGTTGTTGGCGCAAATTTTATCAGACCAGGGTCCTTATCAGGTTACGAACAAAAGGTACTGTGTAGTCTAGAGTGCTAGAATTTTCATCTCCTCTGAAGAGAAGAAGTCTCACCTAATAGAACTATGAGTCCTCCGAAGAGAAGAACCTTCTAGATTCATCCTAATATTGCACAATACATCTAACTACAAAAAAAATATGAACTCATATACATAAGAAATGAAGCTACTTATGTTGTGGAAAATCATTCCAACACATATACATCATGTGGAACTTATGAACCATAAAGAAGTACTATAAAGATACAATGCATATGGATAAACATAGAAAGACGCAACATATTTTGAAATTTTGGATCCTTCTTCATATATTATCTTCAGGTCTTCCTCCATTACCATCTCAGAGATAAACAATAACTCTCTGTTACAGACTCCTGGCTCTGGACTCACGTCACAGAGCTCTGACTACCAAAATGGTATACGAATTACATTACAGACTCAAAATCTGACCTCTCAACAGTAAACAATAACAACTATGACCTCAGCCTCACATCAAGGGAAGAATCAGAACAAACCCTTTTATAATAACGATCAAACAACCCTTTTACAATCATATTCATCCCTATATATATAATCCAATTCGTGTCTTGTGGCTTTGTCTTGCACGCTTTCTTGTTCTGTTGCAACTGATTTTTCTTTGTTGGCGTTGTGCTATCCTTTTCGCAACTGATTTATGTTACTTCTCCTTGCTCTACTGTCTAACATCTTTTGTAGCTTGCACAACTCGTAGTGGGCCAAAACTAGGACTATAGTCCTTCTTTCACAACTCCTTATAAAAAATGAAGGGCCCAACAGGCTCCAACCACAAACCTTGACTCACCCTCGAGTCAAGTACTCGACTCTTTCGCAGCTTCCAGGAGCAACTGCTGTTTTCCCTTGTCCTCCTTTTCCTCTTTCTTTTTCTCTTCTTCTTGCGCTTTCTCTTATTTTTCCTCTTCAAATGAAGGACCCAACTCTGGGACCAACTCCAAGGCCTACTTTTTCACTTCTTGAAAGCTTCTAAACTTATCCTAGCATTTCCTGGCAAGGAGTGAGGCCTCTGCCACGAATTGTTGGGTCGCATTTGTAATACATCCCTTGGACTTGGATGCGACCAACAAGTTCCATTCAAAATCCGTTGTTGCATCCACTTGATGCATCTGCATATAAAATGTCTAAATGACATGCCAAAAATTGTGCAACTCTTTCTTAGCTATGGATTGTGCCTCAAATAGGGCGTTCAACTCATTGTCTGCTTGTTGGATCTGGTTGTTGTTGTTCTAGTGGATCCATCATAGCTACAAATTCTTCATTCATCACCTAGATTCTGGTGCGTACATCCTCCAAGGTCTGGTTGTGTCTAGCGATGATTCCCATCCAATCATTGACTTCCCTGAAAATCTTTGTGCACTCAACTGTGCAATTATGTAGTGCTACTCGGGCATTGTTACCTTCCAACACTATCTTCTACATCTTCTCCTGTAACTTCCAAGGCTAATGCTCTGCTTCTTGCTTCATTTTCCACAACTGGATTTCCAGATTCTCAACACGAATGGCCAATTGTGACCATGCTCCTTGGAGCAACTCAATTTGATTCTCTGACTCTTCTGCATCGCTGGCTTCAGGAAGTTGGGGTGCGACCTTTTGAATCTCCAGCCAGGCTTCAACAAGCCTTTCTTGGACTCTTTCTAGTCTGTGCTCGACCTAGAACTTGACATGTTCCTCTTGCTTTCTAGATGCTTGTGCAAGGAACACTTCCTCCCTTGTGATCTCTGCAGACCTTTCCGCTTGATGGAGCCTCTACTCCAATTGATCAGTTGATGCCCTGATCATTCCAATCAAATGTGTTACTGGCCATTATGCAAGGTCAGCAAAATATAGCATTGCATCTCTAGGTGCTCGAGTCTGCAGTGGAAGTCCACTAGCCTTTGAGTGTTCTGAAGGAGTCTCCACTTCCTCCTCCCTTATGGATGGTCCTGGCACCAACCTCAACCTCAACACTGATGGGAGAAGTGTCAGAAACTTTGTTCTGGCCAGGTAGAGTTGCAGCAACTCTGCACACTATTAAGGGTTTTGGAGAACCAACTCCATCTTCTCCTGCACAGATGTCGCACTCTACCCGAAGGTTGACTTTGGTTCCTTTTGAACCTCAGGTAGCTCCTTCTCTTTGTGTGACTTCGATTATGGAGTTGTGCTTCCTTGACCACCCTCAACCTTGGCCATTGAGGAATTGTGCTGGGGATTTTGAGCCTGTGGCTCCTTCATTGTTTGAGTGTCCTTTTCTGCACAAAAGGTACAATGTGCTAGTATTGGGCGTCTGGGTTCGGACCAGTCAACTGCAGTCTCTGCTCTGGTACTTCTGGATTTGGACAAAAAACTTCTGGTCTCTTCTCAGGTAATTCTGGGCTTGTTTCTTTGAGTTCTTGCTCTAGTTTTTATGGGGGATCGAGCTACATCAACTCTGGATCAATGGTTTGCAGTGGACTAGTGGTTTCTAAGGGTGGCAACTGGGTTGTGGTGATGATGGAGGGTGCTCGATGATGATGGTGGATGGAAGGGTGTCAGGCTCAGGGTCATCCTGAATATGGATGACCGGGGTTGCTCGGGCTGCTGAGCGAGTGCGGGGGACAACAAATGAAAGGGGTTGGGGGTTCATAACTTTACTTGACGAGACCCCATTTCTGAACTTCTTCGCCACTTGCTCTGTAATGAACGCAACACTCATAATCTTGTTGACATCCTTACTTGTCAACATGGATTTCTATGGTAGTTGTGGGAACATAGAAAACATCCTCTTCTTTCACTCTAAGGGCTACATCTCCTCTTCCCCTTTAGAGTCCGACTATTCTGGAGCTTCTTTCTTCTATGGCTCTGAGCTTGAGCTCAGTCCTACCCCTACTTCTTTGCCTTTCTTCTTCAACTGCTCGACGGGAAAAATGTAGTGCATCCTCGACTTGCATTGGTTCCATTTAACTCCCGGTCACGACATTAAATCTTTGTCAAAGGCCTCCTTGTCTAGGTAAAATGACAAAATCCTTGAGTGTAAGTCCTCCCTTTTGGCATGCCTCAGCCATACAAACATGTGATTTCGGTTCATGCTGAAGGCAATGTTCCTCGTGTTGCATTTAAGGAGCTCCCGGGGAATGTGAAACCTCTATGTTGTGTCAATAAGCCTGTTATACCACTTGGAGAACGCCATCTTGATAAAGGCTGTGTTCTCCGAGTCCGCCTTGGAATGCCAGGGCTCAAACATCTTCGCAAGGCACCCCTTTTCTGCTAGCGCCAATAGTATTCCAGTGGGTGGATTCCAATTTAGCATTGTGAACGCCATTAACAAGTATCCATACATGAAGGTGCCTCCCTTCTCCTGGGCTTCCTCACAAGCCATGAGTAGTTCCTCTAGCAGGTAACTTCACCAATTGAATACAACACCATTGGCGCAAAAATCAACCACTCATAATTCAATGTGTAAGCCATACTTCTAATTCTCTGCAACATCTTAAAGGGGCTGTAGTGTTGTTCCTCAAACTATTCTTGGCTAGAGAATAGTGCCAAGGAACCCAATGTAAATTTTGAAAACCTCATTACTGTAGGCCTCAAATTGACTCTTGGGCTAGAGGGGGTAACCCTTGAATATTTTCAATTGTTGGTTGACTAGGGTTATTATAGAGACAACTCTATTATGCAAATTTCTATGCCATATTTATGTGATTGTGAGGTAAAATGTTGTTGGAAGAACATTGCAAAGTAGACACAACAAACCCATCTAAATATTTAGACTAGGGCCTTTCCATTGGACACCATTATCTCATATTGCAGAAATATAAAGTTGGTTTGATGGAAGATGCAAAAGGAGTTAGAAGATGACTTATGTCTCAAGTACTTATGAGAATGGTATGGTAGTCCTTGGCACTCAAATAATACATAGGAATATCATAAATGATAATGAAGGTGGCATTCCTTAGCATTTCATGATAAGATATAAAGTGTGTTGGGAATTTGGATAATGAATCCAATAGCTCAGGTCACTCAAAGACCTTTAGAGTATATTCCAAGATATTCAAGACATGAAAGAGAATTCATCATGCAAGACATAATGATAGTGATATCAGAGCTTGGTATTTTCTTAGAACTTCTTAACCATACTCAAATCAATGTACAAGTATTCACTTCAAAAATGCAAAAGAATATTATATATCAGGGGTTGCAAATAAAGTTTTGAATCTCATACAGATATGTAATCATAGAAGGGAACCTATTATACAATCCTGCTCTCTAATGACTGTGAATAATAGAGAAAACTACTCTAGAGCTACAATTGTGAACATGCATAAAAGCATTGTGAAAAATAAAGTATGCATAATCTGAGAAATAAATATAAATTCTACAAATGAGGGGTGAATCATCAAGTATGTTTCTTGGTCTTCAACCAATACAATGGACCATTGGGATTTGAAAAAGATCAATCTATAGGCTGCAAAATTCCAACCCCTACAAAGTATTAAATTCTATCCTTTATCCACCATTGCATGTTAATTTCCAGCCTTCTTTAGTGTAATTGCTTTTCCAAAATAGAAATGAAGATGAGGTGTCTTGATGATCTAGATCTTTTACTCAACTAGTTAATGATTTAATTACTTTAAGAAGTGTGAAAACCAAGACAAAAGAAGTACTTAATAATATTATCAGCAAAAATGAGCAACAAAAGAGTGATAACGACACAAGAAGATGATGATGGAGTTCACCTAGTATGGGTTATGTCTCTGGGTCCACTTCCAATGGGAGTGGCCTCTTTTATTATGATGTAGAATGGAAAATTACATCAAAAGTCTTGAACTCAAAACTGGGCTTCTTCTTGCTGCAGTACAATGGATTCCAAAAGCCTTGGAAAATTTATCTCTCCCCTTTACAATTCTCCAAGAGGGCTTACAAGCTCATATATCTCAACAATTACAAAAAAATCCTCTTTTATTAATGAAGCAAACTTGGCTAAATACATCAAAGTTCAATTTCTGAAGTAAGCTCTCAATTTTGTTGCTTAAATCCTAGCAAACTCATCAGCATTAGAATTGTCTCAAAATTCTTATATTTTCGAGTATAAACACCCCTCTATTCTTAGAAGTTCCTCCTGGCCTCAACAACATCTTTTTGCCTCGACCCGTGTGTCAAATAGTCTCTAACTACGTGCCATATAGTCTCAAACTACGTGCCAAATAGTCTCTAACTACATTCCATATATGTAGTCTGCAATAAAAAGAAGGTGCTCAACACTTTTGAATCCACTATACAAAGAAAACACATCTTACTATGAAACTCTCACACTTCAGTTCTGAGGTCCATGGTTTGGCACAATGTTATTAAGATTTTTTTTAAGGAATTGGGACCCAACAACCCTGGGGTCAAACCCGCGGGTTGTTGAGATTTCTCGGCCATGCAATATTTTGGAATCAAAACCCAAAAATTTGAACTGTCGAACAAGGAATGAATGGTTGGCGTGTTGGCAAGTGGATGAGGTTTAATCATTGATAGAGGTAGAGGTAGAGGTCACAGGGTCAAACCTGTAGAGCTCCTCCCTTTATCATATCCATTATAACTACTTTAACTATCGAATATCGACAATAGTTTCTAAGCTTCGATGGTTAACTTGTTGGTTAAGTGGTTGTGACCATATCCCAGAGGTTAGTAGTTCGATTACACCGACCACCCATTTTTCCATTTTTGAATTGGAAACTTGTCGGTCATTCAAAAGTTGCCACGTGGTAGCCTCTGATTATCCTGCACCACGTCACCTGCCAACTGGGTGCCACATCACCTGCCAACTTGACCTGCCACATGTCTGTATGGACTTCCACATCAATATGTATGGAATTCCACATGTCATCTTTTGAGCCTTCCACATCACCTGTACGAACTACTACATGTCCTCTATACTCCCTTTTTTCCATGTTTGGAAAAAACTTCAGATCATGATATATTCATCATACATAGTCTGTTTGATCCCATTCAAGTGATGACAGAGAGCTCTCACCGAGCTCTTCGACATGGAAAAATTTTCATTAAATTTTGAGACCCCTAAATTTTGAGGCATTTTGCATCCTTTTGTGTCACTTGAGGAAGTTTGACACCTCATGTATGAAGTGTCCCACTTATCCTAGAATATAGAGCATAATTTGTAGAACATAGAGGGGAATTTATTGGCATTTATGTTCCACTAAATTTTTCATTTATCAAGGCACTATAAATGAAAACATTTGGATCCACACTTGCTTTAAACATCTTTTCAAGCATCTTCTTTTCCTTGAAACTCGAACCAATCTTCCAAAGGTAGCAATAACTACACTAAATGATGCACAGTTAGGCACA
>SNQJ01S0107849.1:0-13697 GCA_010110895.2 Picea sitchensis | reverse complement strand
CAATACATGAAAGAGAATTCATCATGCAAGACAAAATGATAGTGATATCAGAGGTTGGTATTTGCTTAGAACTTCTTAACCATACTCAAATCATTGTACACGTATTCACTTCAAAAATGCAGAAGAATATTATATATCAGTGGTTGTAAATAAAGTTTTGAATCTCATACAAATATGTAATCATAGAAGGATACCTATTGTACAATCACGCTCTCTAATGATTGTGAATAATAGAGAAAACTACTCTAGATCTACAATTGTGAACATGCATAAAAACATAGTGAAAAAATAAAGTATGCATAATATGAGAAATAAATATAAATTCTACAAATGAGGGGTGAATCCTCAAGTAGGTTTCTTGGTCTTCAGTCAATACAATGGCCCATTGGGATTTCAAAAAGATCAATCTATAGGCTACAAAATTCCAACCCCTACACAATATTCAATTCTATCCTTTATCCACTATTGCATGCTAATTTCTAGCCTTATTTAGTGTAATTGCTTTGCCAGAATAGAAATGAAGATGAGGTGTCTTGATGATCTAGATATTTTACTCAACTAGTTAATTATTTAATACTTTAAGAAGTGTGAAAACCAAGACAAAATAAGTACTTAATAAGATTATGAGAAAAAATGAGCAACAAAAGAATGATAAAGACACAAAAGATGATGATGGAGTTCACCTAGTGTGGGATAAGTCTCTGGGTCTGCTTCCAATGGGAGTGGCCTCTTCTATTATGATGTAGAATGAAAAATTACATCAAAAGTCTTCAACTCAAAGCTAGTTTTCTTCTTGCTGCAGTACAATGGATTCCAAAATCCTTGGAAAATTTATCTCTCCCCTTTACAATTCTCCAAGAGGGCTTACAAGCTTATATATCTCAACAATTACAAAAAAATCCTCTTTGATTAATGAAGCAAACTTGGCTAAATACATCAAACTTCAATTTATGAAGTAAGCTCTCAATTCTGTTGCTCAAATCCTAGCAAACTTATCACCATTAGAATTGTCTTGAAATTCTTATATTTTTGAGTATAAACACCCCTCTATTCTTAGAAGTCCTCCTGGCCTCAAAAACACCTTTCTGCCTCGACCTGTGTGTCAAATAGTCTTGAACTATGTGCCATATAGTCTCGAACTACGTGCCAAATAGTCTCTAACTACGTTCCATATATATAGTCTACAATAAAAAGAAGGTGCTTAGCCCTTTTGAATCCCCTATACAAAGAAAACACAACTTACTATGAAACTCTCACACTTCGGTTCTGAGGTCCATGATTTGGCGCAATGTTATTAAGCTTTTTTTTAAGGAATTGGGACCCAACAACCCTGGGGTCAAACCCGCGGGTTGTTGAGATTTCTCGGACATGCAATATTTTGGAATCAAAACTCAAAACTTTGAACTATCCAACAAGGAATGAATGGTTGGTGTGTTGGCAAGTGGATGAGGTTTAACCATTGATAGAGGTAGAGGTAGAGGTCACGGGGTCAAACCCGTAGAGCTCCTCACTTTATCATATCCATTATAACTACTTTAACTATAGAATATCGACAATAGTTTCTAAGCTTCGATGGTTAAGTTGTTGGTTAAGTGGTTGTGACCATATCTCAGAGGTTAGGGTTTTGATTACGCCGATCGCCCCTTTTTCCATTTTTGAATTGGAAAATTCTCAGTCATTCAGAGGTTTCCACGTGGTAGCCTCTGATTATCCGGTGCCACGTCACCTGCCAACTGGGTGCCACATCACCTGACAACTCAACCGCTAACTCTGATTCCATGTCACCTGCATCTTCCACATGTCCACTACTCGACCTGCCACATGTATGTATGGACTGCCACATCAATATGTATGGACTTCCATGTGTCATATTTTGATCTTGCCACATCACCTATATGAACTACCACGTGACCTCTATACTCCCTTTTTCCTTGTTTGGAAAAAAATTCAGATCAAAATATATTCTTCATACAGAGTCTGTTTGATGCCATTCAAGCAACGATAGAGAGCTCTCATCGAGCTCTTCGACATGGAAACCTTTTCATTGAATTTTGAGACCCTTAAATTTTGAGGCATTTTGGATCCTTTTGTATCACTTGAGGAAGTTCGACACCTCATGTATGAAGTGTCCCACTTATCCTAGAATGTAGAGCGGAATTTGTAGAACATAGAGGGGAATTTATTGGCATTTATGTTCCACTAAATTTTTCATTTATCAAGGCACCATAAATGAAAAAAAAATTATCCACACTTGCTTTAAGAATCTTTTCAAGCATCTTCTTTTCCTTTAAACTCGAACCAATCTTCGAAAGGTAGCAATAACTACACTAAATGATGCACAATTAGGCACAAACCTTGCTTCCTACATTTTGGTAATAAAGTGTTATGATTCATCTAGAAATTACGAATTCGAAAGTATCTAAATGATAGAAACATATTTGCAAGTATCTAAATGATAGAAACATATTTTCAAGTATCTAAATGATAGAAATATATATGCATATGTCAGGCGAAACCCCTTGAACCTCCATTGAACCTTGTCATGGGATTTTGCAATTCCATACCCCTTGAATGTCGATTTTGAACCTTATCATGGGATTTTGCAATTCCATAAGCCTTGATCATGCATCAACSTATAATACAATTTGAGTTTTCCCTCTTTCATGATTKCACTTAAACACAATTTGCATAAGAGTGTTATTTCTGAMRTGACACTRTTTAGCTAGTAGTTGAAAATATTTGAGGGTTACCCCTTCTGTCCCAAGAGCCAGCTTGAGGCYTAAAGAAGGGAGGTTTTAAAAACCTCCAAAGGGTGCCTTGGCACTATTCCCCAGCTAGGAACAAACTAAGGAGCAACATCCATTTTGGCACCATTATTGGGGAGAGAAATTGAAAGGTTTATTTTCTTGGAAAATGACATTGACAAGGTTCTGATTCTTGGTGGTGAATAAGAATAGAACAATAGTTGTTGGATTCTTTTTAAGTAGATCTTAAGAAAAAAAATTTCACTTCGCAACTCCACTGCATTTTTTATGACGAATTCTTGGGTATCTATAATGTATGCTCCATTTAAATTCTTTGTTGTGCATGGATTTCCAGATCTTATACATGATGTTGAATAGTACTTAAAACACCTTCCTATTTTTCAAGGAGAAGATGAAGATAAACTTAGGAATCATTTCAACGTTTTTCACATGTCTGTTTAACAACATGAAATTTTTCACGACAATGTCATAATGCAAATTTTTATGATGTCTCTCGAAAGAGATGCAAGGATATGGTATAAAGGTTTGTCTGCTACAAGTATACCATCTTTAAGAGATTTCCATTCAAAATTTAATACATATTGTAGGAGGTTTTATCTAGCGGAGGATTGATCCAAATTTTGAGTAGAATGAAATGAACAAAAAATATTATTATTATTGTTATTAACATAGAGACACGGGAAACAATAACAAAGATACAATAAAACTGGCTTCTATTCAATAAAGAAATAAGTTGAAACTGTAAAATGTAGACTGAAAACAATCTTGCTAGAATGGTGGTGACTTATCTATGAGAAGAGATGTGACAACTGTGCTCATTCGCAAGACAATGAGTACAATGAGGCTCCAAAGGAATTTTTACATCAAACATGAATTCCAAAACCCTAGACATACAAAAACCTAACCATAAGAGATGAAGCACCAAAAGTCATGTGGGCCCCGTTGGGGTAAGTTAGTACATCAACTTCCCAGGGTCGTAAATTTTACATACGATCTCCGTTTTAGGCGCACGATAGCCCATTGGAAAGGTCTAATTGAGGAATACACATTATTCAATCAAAATCCAACTCCATCTATAGTTTTACTGTGGTGAGCCCTAAAAATTCTATTTAGGGCCTCAAAACGACCCCAAAAGTTTAGGACCTGAAAACTGGGAAAAAAATGCTAATATGAAAACTAAAAGTACCAAGATGAAATATGTAAGTGAGCTAGTTGGAATAGGTGGGTGGCCACTGATATCCATATTGATAAGTCCTCCCCCCTTAGGAAGCAATGGTCTCCATTCCATTGAGTTCCCCCATCATATGAGGAAATTTTTGTTGAATTTGGCCCCGGGTGAGCCACTTGCATTGGTGCAGGAGCTACCCTGCTTTGAAAACCTGATAAAACTTGATCCTTTTTTAGAGAGTGCCCTTGACCTATGTGTACACAATTTGATCAGTGGTTTTCTGTTCGATGCAATCATGGTTGATCTCTATTGGTGTCAACTATTCGACTATCTCTGAGGTGTCCAATAATGGTGGAAAATATGGCCGAAGGAGATCCACATTGAACACTGGGTGTGAATGTTGATCTCAAAATCACTGTCACCCACAACCTTGGTGATGGTGTAAGGTCCATAAAGGAGTGGACGAAGCTTTCGATGGGGCCCTGTAAGGTGTTCTTTCTGCAAGTGCAACCAAACTTTGTCTACCACTTGAAACTTATGTGGAACCCAGTGTTGAACATGACGCTGCTTGTACTTGGCATCAGACTTTTGTAAAATATCCTGAACCTATTGGTGGATGTGCTGGATCCACTCAATGAAGTTGGATTTGTCAGCTTCAGGTTGCGCATGGGACGAGTCTTCTTGGGTGGCCACAAGGGGTAGTGCAACATCCATGGGACCCAATGGTTGAAATACCAACCCCATATCAAAGGGGTTGTGGTCGGTTGATCTATGTATGGATCTCTTGTAGCTGTGCTAAACATAAGGAAGAATATCATACCATGTGCATGGGTGCTTGGAATTGTACATGCATAGGATATGCACGATCATCCGATCGAAGAACTCAGTTTGGCCATTCTTCTGGGGGTGGAAGGCAATGAATTTGGTGATCTTTGTGTCCAATAGTGACCAGAGGCTCAACCAAAATATGTTGAGGAACCAACTGTCCCAATCTGAGATAATGGTTTGTGGTATCCAAGAATGTACCCACACTCGTTCAAAGAAGAGGTTGGCAGTGGACTCCACTGTAATGCTCTTTTTGCACGCGACCATAATCATTATGTTGGAAAAGTGATCAACAACCACAAAACACAGTCATTTCCCCACTTGGTGAATGGAAGGCCCGACATGTAGTCCATTGAGATGGATTCCCAGGGCCTGTTAGGAGTAGGAACACAGGTGTGTAGGCCTTGTTTCTTAGTGGCCGGTTTGGCAATAGTGCATGCATTGAGGGACCTTATATACTTTTTGACATCCTATCAAAGTTTCAACCAGTAGAAATGTTGTTGCAACACTACCACTATCTTTTCTATGCTGAAGTGTCCTACCACCCGAATGTAGTGGGATTCCCAAATCATCTTCGCTCACTTTCTTGATGAAACACAGAGATGGCCTAGATGACACAACAACCCATTCTGAAGATGGATATTAGTGACATTTTTGTTTACGCCCAACATATGGTAGGTGGTAGTGAAGTCAGAATATGTCTCATAGAGGAGGGGTCATCTGGAGGTCTCGTGGCAACAAGAGTTTAGCACCGTGATGAGTGCCACGACTAGAGGTCAGTTGAGGAAATCATCGACGTGGTTGGTACTTACTGTCTTATACTTGACGTTGAGGTGGAACTACTATAAGTATGTGGAGCACTTCTGATGGTTGTCATTTTGAAATTTTACTTGTGTCTGCATGAAGTGCAACGATTTATGATCAGTTTTGATGTTTGTCTCCTTCCCGAGAATGTAATGCTTCCATTGGTGGAAGGATTTCACAATGGAGTACATTTATTTGTCGTAAGTAGGGTACTTACAAATGAAATATGATAATGTCTCACTATGATAGGTCACGGGGTGGGCGTCCTGAGTGAGAACTGTGCCCACAACATAGTCTGAAGCATTTGTTTCGATCTCAAAGGGTTGTTATAGGTCAGGTAATGAAATCACTAGGGATGAGCACAAGCACTGCTTCAAATCATTGAATTCTTGTTGTTGGGACATTCCCCACACAAAAATGTTCTTATCACCACCCTTGGTTACTTTGCTGAGGGCCCATGCAATATGGGAGAATCCCAACACGAACCTGCTCTAGAAATTGGCAAGGCCTAAGAAGATCTGAAGCTAAGTGAGCGTGGTTGGGGCTGGTCAGTCACAAATGACCTGGAGCTTGGATGGATCCACATGCACAACATGCTCATCAACAATGTATCCTAGGTAATAGACCCTATCCATGTCGAACCTGCGATAGAAATTGGCAAGGCCTAAGAAGATCTGAAGCTAAGTGAGCGTGGTTGGGTCTGGTCAGTCACATATGACTTGGAGCTTGGATGGATCCACATGCACACCATGATCATCAACAATGTATCCTAGGTAATAGACCCTATCCATGTCGAAGGAGAAAGTTTCCAAGTTGGTGTATAACTTGTGTTGTCTTAGTGTGTGAAAAACCCATTGAATATGCTACAAGTGTTTTTCCCAAGTCTTGTTGTAGATGAGGATTTTGTTGGTGCAAGTTTGATCAGACTAGGTTCCTTCTTAGGTTACCAACAAAAGGTACCATGTAGTCTAGAGAATTGGCATTTTCATCTCTTTCGAAGAGAAGAAGTCTCACCCGAAGCACTGCTGAGACAAAATGATAGGGAAGGTCAAGGAAAATACTTAGGAGGACTCACAAAACCTTCAAGATTCATCCTAATCTTGTGCAAGACATCTAACTACAAAACATATCTAAACTTATATACACAAGAACTGAAGTTACTTATGTTGCAGAAAAGCATTCAAACACAGAGACATCATGTGGAACTTATGAACCATAAAGAAGTACTGTAAAGATACAATGCATAAGGATAAACATAGAAAGACACAACATATTTGAAATTTTGGATCCTTCTTCATATATCATCTTCATGTCTTCCTCCATTACCATCTCAAAGATACATAATAATGCTTTGTTACAGAGTCTTGGCTCTGGACTCATGTCATAGAGCTCTAACTCCCCAAATGGTATACATATTACATTATAGACTCAAAATCTGACCTCTCAGCAGTAAACAACAACAAATATGACCTCGACCTCGCAGCAAGGGAAGAATTGGACCGAACCCTTTTAAAATCATAGTCCAACAACCCTTTTAAAATCATATTAATCCCTATATATATAAGCTAAGTCGTGTCTTTTGTATTTGTCTTGCACGCTTTCTTGTTCTGTTGCAACCACTTTTTCTTTGTTGGCATTGTGCTGCCATTTTCACAATTGATTTCTGTTACTTCTCCTTGCTCTACTGTCCATCTTCTTCTTTAGATTGCACAACTTGTACTGGGCCAAAAATGGGACTATAGTCCTTCTTGCGCAACTCCTTATAAAAAAGAAGGGCCCAACAGGCTCCGACCACAAACCTTGACTCACCCTCAAGTCAAGTACTTGGATCTTTCGCAGCTTCCAGGAGCAACTCTTGTTTTCCCTTGTCCTCCTTTTCCTCTTAATTTTTCTCTTCTGCTTGCGCTTTCTCTTATTTTTCCGCTTCAAATGAAGGGACCAACTCTGAGACCAACTCCAAGGCCTGCTTTTTCACTTCTTGAAAGCTTCCAACCTTATCCTGCCATTTCCTGGCAAGGAGTGAGGCCTCTCCCATGAACTGTTAGGTCACATCTGTGATACATCCCATGGGCTTCGATGCGACCGATGAGTTCCATTCATAATCTGTTGTTTCATCCACTTGATGCATCTACATATAAACTGTCTAAATGATAGGAAGAAAATCATGCAACTCCTTCTTAGCTATGGATTGCCCCTCAAATAGGGTGTTCAACTCATTGTCTACTTGCTGGATCTAGTTATTGTTGCTCCAACGGATCCATCGTAGCTGCAACTTATTCAGTCATCACCTGGATTCTGGTGCACACATCCTCTAGGGTCTGGTTGCATCTATCGACGATTCCCATCCAATCGCTGACTTCCATGAAAATTTTTATGCACTCAGCTGTGCGCTTCTGTAGTGTTGCTCGGAAATTGTTGCCTTCCAACACTATCTTCTCCATATGCTTCTGCAGCTTCTGAGGCTGCTTCTCTACTTCTTGCTGCATTTTCCACAACTGCACTTCTAGATTCTTAGTGCAAATGGCCAATTGTGACCATCCTCCTTGGAGCAGCTCAATTTGATTCTCTGACTCTCCAACATCACTAGCTTCGGGTAGTTGGGGTGCGACCTTATGAATCTTCGGCCAGGATTCAACAAGAATTTATTGGACTCTTTCCAGTCTATGCTTGAATTGGACCTTGGCATGTTTGTCTTGCTTTCTAGATTCTTGTGCAAGGAATTCTTCCTCCCTTGCGATCTTTGCAGACCTCTCCTCCTACTGGAGCCTCTGCTCCAATTGATTAGTTGATGCCATGATCATTCCAACCAAGTGTGCTATTGGCCATTGTGCAAGGTCAACATAAGACGATGTTGTGTCCCTGGGTTCTCAAGTCTGTAGTGGAAGTCCACTGGCCATTGAGTGTTATGAAGGAGTCTCCACTTTCTCCTCCGCTGTGGATGGTCTTGGCACCAAACTCAACCTCAACGTTGATGGGAGAAGTGTCAAAACTTCTCTTCTGGCCAGGTAGAGTTGCAACAACTCTGCACACTGTTGATGGTTTTGGAGAACCAACTCCATATGTTCTTGCACAGATGTGGAACTCTTCCCGAAGGTTGAATCTGGTTCCTTCTTAACCTTAGGCAGATCCTTCTCTTTGTGTGACTCCACTTCCTTAGTTGCACTTCCCTAACCACCCTCAACCTTGGTCGTTGAGGAATTATGCTGGGGACTTTGAGCCTACAACTCCTCCACTATTTGAGTGTCCTTTTTATACACAAAAGGCACAATGTGTTGGTCCTAGGCGTCTAGTTTCAGACCAGTCAACTGTAGTCTTTGCTCTAGTACTTCTAGATTTGGATCAAAAACTTCTGGTCTCTACTTAGAAAATTCTGGGCTTGTTTTTGGGAGTTCTCTCTTTGGTTGTTCTGGGGGATCGAGCTGCATCGACTTTGGATCAATGGTTTGGGGTGGAATAGTGGTTTATGGGGGTGGAGGCTGGGGTTTTGGTGGTGATGGAGGGTGCTCGGTGATGATGGTGGATGGAAGGGTGTCAAGCTCAGGTTCATCCTTAATATGGATGAATTCGGTTGCTTAGACCACTGAGCGAGTGCAGGGGACAATAGTTGAAAGGGGTTGGGGGTTCATAAATTTACTCGGCGATACCCCGACTCTGAACTTCTTCGCCACTGGTTCTCTAATGAACACAATGCTCATAATATTTTTGACATCCTTACCTGTCAACATGGATTTCTCTGGAAGCTGTGGGAACATTGACAATGTCCTCTTCTTTCGATCCAAGGGTTGTGTCTCCTCCTCCTCTTTAGAGTTCGACTGTGCCAGAGCTTCTTTCTTCTGCGGATCTGAGCTTGAGCTCGGTCCTACCCCTACTTCTTTTCCTTTCTTCTTCTGCAGCTCGATAGGAAAAATGTAGTGCATCCACGACTTGCACGGGTTATGTTTAACTCCTGACCATGACATTACCTCTTTGTAGAAGGCCTCCTTGTCTAGGTAGAACAACAACATCCTTGAGTGGAATTCCTCCCTGTTGGCATGCCTCGGCCATACAAACGTATGATTCTGGTTCATGATAAAGTCGATTTTCCTCTTGTTGTAGTAAAGGATCTCTCGTGGAATGCACAACCTCTACATTGTGTCGATAAGCCTGTTATACCACTTGGAGAATGTCATGTTGTTAAATGCTGTGTTCTCCGAGTCCACCCTGGAATGGGCTCAAACATCTTCACAAGGGGCCCCTTGTCTTCTAGTGCCAATGGTCTTCTAGTGGGTGGCTTCCACTTTATCATTGTGAATGCCATTAATAGGTATCCATACATGAAGGTTCCTCCCTTCTCCTGGGATTCCTTGCAGGCCACGATTAGTTCCTCCAACAAGTAAGTGAAACAAATGAATACAACGCTAATGGTGAAAAAATCAGCTACTGATAATGCATCCAACATGCATTCTCCCTTGTAGTACGACCTCATAACCTTGCTGGATATGATGTAGCAGCCATTCCTGACTGTCTTTGGTAGTATCGGATCAATTTTGGATGTGCTCCCCCCCCTCTAAGTGTGGAACCTTTCATAGAGGCTGGTGTCCCATTTCTTCTTGCCGTGCTTACTGGGACCCTAGAGTCCTTTAGAAATGTCCTCACCTTCGAGGGATAGTCTAATAAGTTGATGGATGTCATTGGAATGGATTGGATACTTCCTATGCAACCAAAGAATTTTGTCGTGCACCTTGCTGATCAGGAATTTGGTGCACCGCGCAACATCACCAGTGGTACTAAACACTGGTAGGTCTCTGAGGTTCATTATAGTCGATTTGAATAGGTTGATAAATTCAGGCCTTGGCACGAACTGGATGCCTCCCAACTCGTTTGGAATGATACTCCAGAATACGTCTATGTTCATCTGGGGGAACAAGACTGGGTATATTAAGTCAATATCAAGGAGCTTGATCTGCTCCACCTTCCCCTTTAAATCACCCACGACCTCGACTCAGGGGTCGCAGGGCTCATCTGGTACTGCATCTTTGGACATGGTGCCTCGACTCCCTGTAGCTCTCGACATTGTGGGTTTTGGATATAATCAAATTCCATGGCGAAACAAGGATTTTGTGGTCAGAACTATGGGTTTTAGGGTTGCACAGGCTTTCTCACTCTACAAAATTCATAAATTGCTAAGTTAGTTGAAAAAAATGTGTTCTATGGTGAGTTCTCAAAGCCTTACAATTGGGCTTAGCTGGAAAGTTCAGTAATAAATATTTTTCATCATGACCATATGGATGCAAATTCGATCTGAGTTCTCCGACGGGACGGTTTAACGGGGTAAATCCTATTGGGCGATTATGGATTTTACTGTGCAAGTTGGACAGGGGCGTGGTTGATTTTAGACCTTTTCGCTTGACAGATGGGAATCCCAATGTTAATACCTATGGTATATTCATGTATCGTGGCTTTATTTCTTAACCAAATTTAGATAGGGCACTGTAATAGCAATAAAAGATGTGACTAGACTAGGTTCGTGTGGCACATGGACTCAAACTGCGTTCAGATTTGTTCTCCCTCTGACCACAAAGGGGTCCCCATCATATTAATGACTGTCATTAATGACTTCTTTACACTTCTGATCATACACTTCCGAGTAATAATTTCTGCATCAAACAACACTTAAACATAAAAGGAATGAACTACATGTCGTGGCGCAACACTGCACATGTCGAATTTATTAATTGAATTTATGAAAATTGCCTAAAAATCAAATCTAAATACTATACATGCTCCTTTGGACTAGAGAAAAAGTCTTTTAGCTCATTTTTGAGACATGTAGGGTTTCAGACGAGTGCCATTCACCCATCCTAGCCGCAACATACCATCCAGTTGCGCAATTCTGACTGCTCCAAAAGGTTGGATATCCGCAACTATAAATGGTTCCAACCAATGCATGCATAACTTTCCAGGATGTTTATGGTACCGACTGTCATAGAGTAGGACCTTGTATCCTTGTGTAAATACTTTAGTCTTAATGTGTTTGTCGTGCCAATATTTTTTCCTTGCTTTCTCAACTAACTATTGGAAGTATGCTAAAAACGTGGTCTCTTCAAGTTCTTGTAATTCCATGAGTCTTTGCGCAACTAATTATTTCTCTGACATATGGGTGATATGTCCAACGTACAAACTCAAAGTGATGAATTTTGTAGACACCACAACATATTTCCCATAAACTAGCTGAAATGGTGTGTACCTGTGGAGCTTCTTTGTGGTTTTTTGGTAAGCCCATAGTACTGCTGGAACTCTGTCATCCCAATCTTCTCAATTTGTGCAACAGACCTTTGTTAATATTCTCCCCAAGATCTTGTTGAACACTTCTATTGTTCCATTGGCTTGCAGGTGGTAGGGGATGATTTTGTGATGTTGAATCAAGAACTCTATTGTAATATTTGCTATAGTGCTACTAATAAAATGAGCTCCCTGATCACTGGTTAAACCTCTAGGACATTGAAATCGAGTGATAATACTATAAAAAATGAACCTAGTAGCAATATCGATTGAGCAGTCCTGAACAACTGCTACCTCATCCCAACGTGTAAGGTAGTCAGTTGTAGTAATAATTAATCTAGCCTTTGAATGCTTAGATGTGGGGTTGATCGGTCCAATGAAGTCAACCACCCACTTCTCAAATTCCTGTAGAGCTCAAACTAGTTGAAGTGGTAATTCATCTCACTGTGATGGCTTACCCACTCTTTAACAAACATCTCATGATCTAACATATACCTTTTCATCCTTGAAGAGTGTTTCCCACCAAATTCCATATTGGAGGACTTTCTGCGTAGTGGTCTTTCCTCCTACATGACCTCCCACAACTCCACTGTGGCACTCCCACAATATATCATGCCTTTCATGATACAAGAAACATCTCTTGAGGATACTATCTAGTCCCAATTTATACAATTTCCCTACAATCAACTAATAGTCTGCTGCTCTAACAACCATATGGAATTTCTGGGTTGTGGAATATGTTTCTAGGAAGGCTCCTATACGTAAGAAGACTGCTATGTCTTCCAAGTACTTTGGTATGGCCTCAACCCGAAACAAATATGCATCCAGAAGTTGATCGTCAACTACCCTGCCACTTTCCCCTTACTCTAATATAGACATGTTATCAGGTCCTACGTTGCATTTTCGAGGCTTAATAATTACTTCAAAAGAGAATTCCTGAAATAGTAGCAACTATCTACAGATTCTCCCTTCCAAAACAGGTTTTTTAACTAGATATTTCAATGCAGAATGATCAATAAAGAACTTAAAATGATAACCTAACAAATAATGTATAAATTTTTGTAAAGCATAAATCATGGCTAAACCCTCCCTTTTTGTCGTTGTGTAGTTGCGCTCAGCTTGTGACAACTTCCTTATCGCAAAATAGATAGGACGATCCATGGCGCCATCTCCAGGTTGTGCTAAGATATCTCCTAAGGCAATACCTGAAGCATCTACGTGGACGTGAAATTCATTTTCCTAGTTTGGGATTATCAGAATCGATGTTGTGCTGAGCTTATCCTTTAGGGTCTCAAATGATTTATCACATTCTGGAGTCCATTGAAACATTTTTTCCTTTTTCAATAGATTCTCCAGAGGTGCAGTAATGGTTGCATATCTTCTGATGAACCTATGCTAGTACCCTATGTGTCCCAACGTGGAGCACATCTGCTTAGCACTCGTAGGTGGTGGACTGTTCACAATAACTGCGACTTTGGCTAGGTCTACCAATACTCTTTCTCGGCATACTATGTGGCACAACAAATTTCCATGTGGTACACAGAAGATACATTTTCTGAGATTCAATGATATCTACAATTCTCTACATCTGTCAAACATTAGACGTAACAACGCTACATGTTCCTTGAGAAAACTATATATCGTCTAATCATCCATATAAAATTATATAAATTTGTGAATAAAATCTCTGAAAGATGTTATTACAATCATGGAGAAAACTGCAGGGGCGTTCTTTAAGCCAAATGGCATCACATTGTATGCAAAAGACCCTCATTCTATTATGAATGTGGTCTTATTTTTATCCTCTTCGACAATCCTTACTTGGTGGTACCCTGAAAATCCATCTGTAAATGAGTATGCTTCTTTCCTCACAA
>SNQJ01S0107847.1:35034-47975 GCA_010110895.2 Picea sitchensis | reverse complement strand
CCACTTCTCCAAGTTGAGGCATCAATCACTTCGGTTGCTTACAAAGAGAGGGTTAGAATATGGTATCACCTACAAGAGAGATCTTACAACACAATATGTTAAACCAAACAAATATTGCATCTAAAATCACTCAAGTACATAAACAGCAAGATAACTAATCAAACTAGCTTAGCAATCTTACCCTATTGAGTAATAGTACTCCTATAAGGCCACATTAACAAAAATATAAAAGCAATAAGCAATAAAATGATATCACCCTCATACACATAAGCATCCACACACTTGGCCAATCTACCAATTTGACCTCCAAAGTCTTCTTTTTATTCCAATATGAGAAAGAGTGTTACAATAGCAATGATACACAAGCAATTTCTTCCCAAGGCTCCAACTAACTAACAATGAGGGAGAATGCCTTGCTTTATACAATTTTGGGTGGAGATCCCAATGAGGAGGGCACACCATGTGGAGAGGGAGGGCGCACCAAGTGGTAGAGGAGAGCAGCCAAGTGTTGGGGTGATGGCTGCCACCTCTCCCCTTATCTCAAAACATGACAAGTGTAGGAAGGTGGGAGTGTGAGGGTGCGCCACCTCTCAAGAGGTTGGCTGCCCCATATGGGAGTGCGCCACCTCTCAAGAGGGGCGCACCTCTTCCTTGGCACATGCTAAAAATCAAACAAATATATGCCCACTTTATTGCTTTGACCTTTGACCCTCATCCTCTTGCTGCCACATAGCCTTTAGAGGCTTTATTTTGTCTCCAACATGTCAAAACATGTTTCCTTGATTTTTGCATATGCTGATTTTTTTTATTTTTTTTTTACTTTTTTGGGTTTTGTGAGCAAAAAAGACTTTTAAGTGATTAAAATCACTATTTTTGCTCAACCAAGTGGGTACGTAGGTAATATGGGTGCTCTAGGTCCAAAAATGAGCATCCCCGTGACATATTTAGTCCCTAGTACCACTTTTTTATACATCTTTTATTTTCTAACTAAAAATTGCCGAATTCTGGCAAATTTTTAATTAACTGAAAAAAATTAAAAAATCCCAAGGGGGACTTAGTACATTTCCATAAGACTCTAGGAGAATGTTTAGCATGGTAATATACATTAGACACTAGGCTTAGATCCATTCTCAAGGCTAACCATGGGCATATACTCCAGCTCTGGAGGGATTGAGTGAAAAAACGCATAAATTATAAATTGCCTGAAAACGGAAAAATATAATTAGTAAGTAAAAAAAAACACTCCAGAGTATAACTCACGCTTAGGACTTAAGGTGGCTAAGACCTTTTACAAATTCATCACACAACATCACTTATTACACATTTTTATGAAAATGTAAAAAAAAAGGTGGTCTTTATGATCGGCTGAACTTCTGAACTCTGAACTTTGAACAATAAATGTTCAAACTTTGGCGGCTCGCTGGAAGTCCATCCTAGTGCAACTTTGATGGATAACACATACCATTCAATCGGTAGCATCATCATAGCCATACAGGCTATCTCATGATCAGATCACGAGCACCATCATCACTACCATCTGATAGCACCAATTGCATCATCTCTCGAAGCCATACTCCATCTGAGTAATCAAGAATGATGTTGAATAAGTCACTCACTCTACAAAGTGATACAATGACCATTCTTCTAATCCGGACATATGTCCTAGAAGAATGATTGTCCCAACAGATGCTAGAAGCTACGCCATGGACTACAGAGACCATTCCTATAGGAATGTCAGTCTAGGACTATTTTCTAATCGAGTCATATGTACCATAGAGATCCGTCTCAACCTATATGCTTTAGAAAATATCGGTCCTAAACCATTTTCCTAATCGGGCCACAATTTGTGCCTTAGGAAAATACTAGTCCATGACATGTCAACAAACTGTCAACCTGGACCATTCTCCACAGAGAGAATACCTGTCCACCAACAATTTGTTCTATCTAGACCATTCTCCGCCTGGAGAATGTCTGTCCACAATCACACCGAGTCCTGACTATCCATCTAGCTGATAATCATTTTCAACACTACTAATAGTCTACATGGAAATCAGAACAATTCAATAGAACACAACTGTGTCTATCCATAGTAGTACACAACTACAATCCAATGGTACACTACCACACCAAGTAGCACACGACTATTTAATCAGTGACACATAGTCACAACCAATGGAACACATCCACCACAATAGCATATATCTATTGTCCAGAGACATACAGTCTCCATAGCAATCATATCATCTGATATCAACCTACACAGAAAACAATATCATGATATAAACTGAGTCATTTGGGCTATTCTTCCACTCACATATATGATATCTAGAAGAGCATCTGCCCTCAAAAAATAAAACATCAGCCATGGGCTATCTGGACTATTCTTCTCAAGCATAGAAGAATAATTGTCCCTGATTTCTGAGCCTGGACCATTCACCTAACTGGGCCATTCCTCCGACACTAAACATAGTGCAACCTGGATAGAATGAGTCTGCCCTAGCGAATGCCTGTCCTTGATTGTTGAACCTGGATCATTCATCTAACTGAGACATTCCTCCAGCACTAAACATAGTGCAACCTGGAGAGAATGAGTCTGCCCTAGGGAATGACTATTCGGACCATTTCCTAATGGAAATCACTGTCCTACACCAACCTCCAAAATGGACCATTCTTCGAAACTGCTCACAACTGTGAACTTCGTAAGAATGACTGCCTGGCGAGGTGGACCATTCTACTTGACCACTACTCAGAGTGACTGCCAAGAAGAATGACTGTCCTAGACCATTCCCCCACACTGGCCACAAGGGAAATCGTTGTCTATTGTACATCAACAATCTATCGAACCATTTTCATTACGAAAATGATTGTCCGACTTGTACCATTTTCCGAATTGGAAAATGCCTTTTCGTCAGAAATCTCATACCACTTTCCGAACTAGAAAGGAACTGCTCATCCTAGACCATTTTTCGAACTGAAAAATCATTGTCCATAAATCAATAACACATCAGTGCTCCCTCCCAACCTGGGAATAATCTCTTCCTTTTTCAATAAGGAAGTTGTCTCCACAAGCTCCATCTTGTTTCTTGAGTACGCAAACTTTTTCATTTTGGACAAAGGCTTTACCAAAATATCTGCTATCTGCTCATATATGGAGATATATTGGAGAACCACTTCTCTTTTTTGGACTTCATCACGAAGAATGTAATGCTTGATCTCAATGTACTTCGACCTGTCTTGAACATTTTTTTTCTCTGAAGGCTTCATATAGCTATGATCATTACAATATATCATGGTTGAATTCAACACCTTTGTTTCCTACTAGCTCATGACATCGTGGCATGGCTCAAATTGAAACATATCCAAGTAGCACTTCTTCTGTCATCATGAGAGTTTGTCATGGATTAGCAATCCATCATCCTGGACTTTTGAGTAACCATTCTGATAAATTATCTCTGTTATAGAATTTTTTCACCACGCTTATGTTGTGCATGAGAGGCTCTGCACCAAGTTGTTTGAATCCATACAAGATCTTCTTCCATCTGCATACAAGGATCTCTTTCTGGAATACCTCTAAACCTTGAGGTTGCTCTACATACGCTTCTTGTTCAATTACTCTATTGAGAAGAACAGTCCTTACATTCATCTAATGTAGACTCCAACCCATGGATATTGCAGAAGATATAATGGCTCAGGTAGAGGTATGTCTGGTTACTGGAACAAGCTATCATCATAGTCTTCTTCCCTCCATCTGGGAGAACCTCTAGTTCTGAATCTCGTAATGCTTCCATTCATAAGTCTTTCATACACTGTTCTTCATCACAACTTCCATTTCTTCTACTTGATTGCTTCTAGTGGGTTCAGACCAAGCTGGTAGTCTTGTGATTCTCGATATAATGACAGGTTGTTCTGGATTTTCTTTCTCTCTTGGAATCTTCATGTTCTTCCTCGTGTTTCTCTTTAGCTCTTGGGTCCATGTAGTTTTCTATAGATTCCATGTCCTGAATATTCCAACTTCTTCCTTTCATCATAGGATCATGGATGGGGATGGACAACCAGGGATACTTTAAGGCCTCTTTTCGAAGAAGACTACTTTTAAAGTCAAACTGAATATGTGTTGCTTTTCATGGCTGCTACCATCAATGGAAACATGGATAGATACTTCATACTCCTCAATGGATCATATTATTTAGGATTAGCTCCCTCCTAATCCTTGTTTCATGCATGAATGCATGCTTTTCTTTTGGAATTATATAATCGACTCCCTCCATCTAAGAGAGTCCATGCTTCCGTCTACATCCTTATTGCCTTCTACAAAGTGTCACAAGTCTTTTTCTAATTTCCTCTTGATTGCTGACTTCTTTCTGTTTTTACTTCTTCCAGGTTTCTTCAATTTTGATTCTGATTACGGCTTATCTTGCATCCGTTACTTATGTTACAGCTATTACTTATGTTAATAGCTTCCACGGGAATTGTTACCAAGGATTGTCAATGTACTTCATCTTTTCATCTGTATTGTTTGACTTGTAGTCATCGTGATAGCAATCCTTATCTTCTTATTCTTCCATATGTATTGTTTCTCTTTGAACATCTTATCTTCTAAGAAATAGATATGCAAGATATGTACAGAAACTATGTAAACATGGTATGTACAAGAATTATGAAGAATGTTGTTATCTTGTCTTAGAAGAAGAAGTTTGTTTTATCCCGCTTGGCCTTCTTTGAGGGTTCTCTGTCTTCGGCAACTGTTGCTTCGTCTGTTTCCTTCCTTTTCTTAAACTCAGGACAGTGGTTCCGGCAGTAACCATATTTTTGACAGTTGAAGCATTGTATCTTTGACATATCCTTTTCTTGATTTGGTTTCTTCCTTGAGCCAAACTTTTCTTATTCCTGAAATTTTTGAACTTTGTTGTGAAGGCTTGATCATCATATTTATTTTGAGATTTCTCTTTTGCGCTAATCCTTGATTCTTCTTGTGCACAGCAAGTCCAAAGTTCTTCAAATGTGGGATACTCATTTCTTGTGTTCATGCTTGCGGCAAATGCATCCCATGTCTTGGGAAGGCCATTGAGTACTATATTTACCAGTTCCTTCTCTGAAATGATTTCTTCAATAGCTTGTAGTTGATCTCTTAACTAAGAGATTCTCACAAGGTATGATGTTATGTTGTCATCATCATTCATTTTCATGTCACAGACCTCATTCTTCAAACTCATTACTTGTCCAATATTTCTAACTGAGAAGAGGTTTGTTAGGGCATCGTGCATCTTCTTGGATGAGTCAAGATGGGAGATGTAGGGTATCAAGTGGTCTTTTATAGAGTCCACTATGATACTCATGGCATTGATGTCATTCTCTTTGAACTTCTCCATAACTGCAACGTTCTGAGGTTCCTTCTCTTTTCCTTATTTGAACTGTGGTTCCACGATCTTTCCTTTCACGATGTCCAGCACTTTATTCTTGGCAAGGATGAGGTCAATACTTGTCTTCCATACTCTAAAGTTAGAAGCTTCTTCTAACTTGTTTTCTGACTTCATAGAGTAAGTCATAACTGGTTTGACTTGGTTGACCTTTGACTTTGACCAAAAACTCAAACTTGATGTCTTATCTTGCTGAGAGTACCAAGAGGTGCGCTAGGTTAAGGCGTACGAGGATATCCAGATATTAGGTCAATCTCTTCACTTAAGGTGCCTCAACAAGAGGGTTAGGGTTCCGTTGTTGCAGCAAAAACTTTGATTGCAATTGTAACTAAGCAAATCCTCCCAATCTATCTTCCAGCGATTAGACTGTCCGAAGATAGTGTGGGCCCATAACCTGTTAGAAATAATAGATGTGCTTGTTTAACCATAGACAATATAGCAATATTGTCACCCAACCATAGGCCAAAGCCACCCCCGAGCACCTTAACCTTGACAGAGAATGATTCCGGAAGCAAACCCTAGGCCTAATAGACAATCAATGTATCGTACCTCTCTCTAAAGCAAGCATACAGGGAAGAAAATCCAAACCATAACCAATAGGAAGTCCATGCCTAAACCGAGAATACAGATTCCAGTAACTGCAGCGACAGCTACCCTCCAAACTTGTGCACTTACCCAATTTCTGCAGTGCGCACTTATACATTTATGCAGTTGTGAGCTATGTGTTCAAAATGAGCTCTGGCGTCCTATATTTATGTTGTTTTTCCTGAGCTGCCTGGGCCGACTTCTCATTCTGGAGGCTAAACACTTAATATTAAATATTTCCTTTAGCCGACTTGTCTTCTAGGGTTATGTCCAATGCTTTAGGGTTTCTTCTTGCTTCTCGAAATATTCTATTCTCGTCAGGGTTACACGTGAAGGTAAATACCTCCCACAACTACCATAATATCAACAGATTCTTGGGACTTTACATTTTTGTGGTTCTAGAATTTGTTGGAACAAAACCGATAACAAGGAGAATAGTCCACCACAATTATCAAAAGTAAACTCAAATCAGAACCACCTAACTCTCTCCCAGAGTGGAATGATCCAATTGTTGAGAACACTTCCCTATCATAGACCATCAAGTTGACATGAAACAAGATTAGTCATATGCCACGAGAGAGAGAACAGTCTATTGTTGATGTATATTTATAATTCGAGGATCTAAGCAATCAAGAATAGTCCACAAGCTAACGAAAAGCTTCAATGCTGTAACAATGTCTTTAGAAACCACCTCTTCTTGGAATTCATAACTCTTCACTTCTGCAATTCCCTGGTTCTTCAACATGAAGCATATTTTCTGGAATCGTTGTATATTAGTGGTTTTTGGGATTATGTTAAAGATGAATATTTTGACATATTCATGAATTCTCTACATGGTAGACTTAGGAGATAACTGGATGAATAGGATGCATGGAAGAGAGATCTGGGATTCCATATGACTTTCTGGAATTTCTTGTTTGTGGATGCTGGCATGTTATTTAACTGTCACTGTGGATCATAGAAGATTCAATTTAGGAAAACCTAGAGGCCGAAATGACCAATAACAGTCACTGTGTATCACAGAAGATTAAAGTTAGGGGAACTTTCAGCGTTTAAAGTTTAAACCTGATTTAATAGATAAACTAATGGCTAGGATGAATATTTTTAGGAAAGATGCAGATTCCGTGGACTTAGGATCTAAACCAGATCTATTGACTCCGATAGTGGACAAATAGGACTCATGCCTGAGAGATTTGGCATGCCATATGACTCCCAGGAATTTCTTGTTTGTGGAGAGAGACATGTTGGATATTAGTCACTGAATTACATGAGATCAATTTATGAAAACTTTCAGCCTTTAAAGCTGATTTAATAGATAAATTAATTGCTAAAATGAATATTTTTAGGAAAGATCCGGATTCCATGGACTTAGGATCTAAAGCAGATCTATTGGTTCCAATAGCTTATCTTGGGTAAGGAAGACATTACAGACAACTTTCCATTCTGAAATATAATAACTTATGTAACCCTTTTTGCTTTTATGTAATATAAGAAGCATTTTCAAAAGAAAAAAAATAAGGTATAAAATACTTTCCTTGCAACAATTAGCTGTCACCGGAGAATGCTTTATGGTATAAGGACCAGAAAGATTCAACTCTCCAACTAGAAAAAGGCAAATGTCTAAGGATGGCTCACTGACAAAGAGATCTACCTGCAGTGATATTATTGCATTTGATGTCAGGGTTGATAATGAAATATTAATCCAGCACTACATGGAGATTACGCAAGTTCTACATTCAATGACTAATACTTTTAGCAATAAAAGATGAGATTATCAGAACAATCTGAAAACTATAGCATAATGATCCAATCAATGCATGAAAATTTCACCTGTTTTAACAAAGTGTAAAAGGAAGTAAGTGTTTTCCCATATACAACATCCTTTTGCTCAAACGATACAAGTCGTGCACGATAGATAATGCAAATCTGAACATTCTGCAGCATTTCCATCCTGCCAGAGTAAAACTCAACATTATAGCAATGCTCATTTTCTACCGTAATTCAGAACTGTACATTCTGCTGTGCTTGAATATGAAATAAAAAAATCGTTATTGATCTCTTCAAATTTAAAATACTTACCACATATCTGTCTGAGCTTCATAGCTCTCAAGCCTGATTTTAAATGTACTGATAGTCCTAAACTTATAAGAACTAACTTGTGCCACACTTTCATCACTCTCCATACACACCCGTAGAAGAGGAAGGAAATGAATTGCTCCAGATGCCTCATAAAGTATGGTAATATCAAACATGTTTACTATGACTTTCACTTGAGGCACAGAAGTAGTAATGAAAGTTTCCTCCTCCATTGGATCCAAATTTAAAGACCCATCTCCGTTAGATGCATTTCTCCGTAGAGTATCAATGGGAAGGGTCTTTGTCCAACTAGCAGGTGAAAAAATCTTTATTTTAAGTGGATTTCCTGGTTTTTTGACCAACTGTGGGCGTGCATTCACAAAAGCAAGACTGCTGCCACTCTTTTTATTCATAAAATGCAGCCATTTTTTGGACAAATGACCATATATTTCATGTTCCTCATTATTATCCTCTGCCGTATACTTGAAAGGAATAGTGTTCCAAAGCTCGCAAGATTTGTCATTTGTACTTGAAATATCAACTATGGTTGACCCAGGATGACAATGTACACAACAAGGCTCGCCATCATCATTTTTTGCATTGAGAGAGAGTAATGAAAACCATGACTGAGATTTTCCCCATGATATTTGGTTTTGGTACTTTACCTGCAAAGCCGCAAGGTAAGCAACCTTTCACAGAGAACTGAAGAACTTAAATGCATAAAACAAAACAGGACCAAAAACTAAAATATGAAATGAAAAGAATCCAGTAAATGCATAATGCTTTAGTTAAAAAGGAAATTCAAGGTACTTGTATTTGTACTTTTCTGTATAATATAATAAGTATTATTTCAAGAAAAAAGAAAATGCAACGATGTATCTTTCATTGAATCTCTAGAGAGAAGACATGAGAACAAATAGAATTAATCCAGAGACGAAAAAAACTAGCTAGACATTTATATTGCAATTAATATGATATTATAGATGATGTAAACCACCCTTTATTAAGAAATGCTTCATATATTACTTCATATAATAATAATAAATTACTTAATGGAACAAAGAGACTTACATCAAATGAACAGCAGAAAAGCCAAGATATACCCATCCTAAAAATGCCAAACAAGCAAGCAAATGAGTATGGGCCCTCTTATCACAGGATTTGGCACTTGTGCAAAGCCTTCACAAGATGCTAAACTTGTGTAACAATTGGAAGTAGATGTCATTGTCACCTATGCAAGTACTTCCCTCGTTTTAGTGAAGCATTGGTCCAACACAAGGGAGGCTTCCCTGATGACATCAAGGGATCCGATAGCAAGATTAGCAAAGCCTATGGCCCTGTAGCTTGGTCACCACAAAGGATAGGTTAAGTCTAGGAAAGTAATAAGGCTAGGATGAATTGGTTGATGTGTGTGAGACAAGTAGTAGTCCAATGCATATAATGGCAATTACCAAGTTTAAACTTGTTATCCCCATTTTGTCGATAACTAAGGAGATTATGTCTTGAGGCCCTCAGGCTGCAGATATGGAGTGTTGAGAGACTACATGACTAGCAGTGTCCTTTTGCACAGATGGATACCCTTCTCACCACCACAGATGGTCGCAGATTTCCAGATGACATCCACCACATCAGTTGGCTTCCGAAAGGCAGTGGGCCTTGCTCCATGAGGTACAAGTCAGTATTATGGTAAGCATCATTTCAATATTTAATCCATTTGAGTATGTTGTATCTTAAATTGCTCCAGATTTCATGATATATGCTTGGGCATTATGCCTTTTGCCCTGCTTCACCTTGGTGGTTGACATTGTACCCTAGTAAGTGGTCTTCCTTGGGGATGGGTTTACTACTAGGAACTCCCTTGAACAGCCATCGTACCATTCCCGACCATACTTACCACTTTCCATCATTATTTTCCCCCCATTTCCTTATCTCTTGGGATTTTAGGGTGTATTGACCCAAGAAGGGGTTGTCCCTCATTCTATGGGAAGAAGGGGCTAAAGGCCCTGAGGGATTGACGTTTGGTAAAACATAAAAACCTTGTATGAACCTTCTAGATGCTTCGCCCAGGGATTACCCAAGAAAGCAATGAAACGCTTATCTTTGAGTAAAGGGGGACCCACAATATGATAAAGAATGCTTAAAGGATTAGTTGAAGGATAGGACGTCTCATCACGAGCCGACCTATCAAGTCCATGAATATCTAGTGGTATGACATTACCATCATCTGGTCGCCAAACCAGGGTAATGGTTGTCAGTTGCATGGATAAGAGAAAGGGGCTCTCATCACGAGCCAGTCTTCTCATTTCCACTACGTGTTTGTGGGTGACATTGCCATTATCTGGACACCACGCTAGGGCAGTGACCTTCAACCTTTCCTTAAAATTATGAAAGAATAAAATAACGGCAAAAAATGGGCTTGGAAAAAGTGCATTGCGGACGAAGGTACCACACACCCTCTACAAAGGCACCCATGAATGAGACACTACGACCTCTTGTATGTCATGAGCCTTGTTGTCGCCTTTATACACACTTGGGTAACATGGAAGAAATCTTCAATCCACTCGGTGTGTCCTTGGGGGCAAGTAAGAGTTAACGTGTTGTCATCTAATCCTCAACTCCTACGTCTAGGCCAACTCCTAGCGAAGACAAGGGGGGTAGTCCCTAAGAAAATAATCTAAGGCTTAAATTGAATCTAAGCAACTAGTATTCTACGAGTTTATTGCATAAAATAATATATGAAGTAAATCTACTTTAAGAACATAGATCAATTAACCACCACAAGATGCATCAAGAAATACTTGCAAAAAGGATACTTGAGATAATAATATGCAAGTACATTTATAAATTTCTTCAAGATAAATAACAAGTGCTTGAGAAATAAAGGTACTTGAAGCAAATGGCTTTGTGTAATGTAAAATGAGACCAATGCCTTAAAGGTATCGTCGATAGTTGTAGATCGCGTATTTTATTAGATTTATTGATAGTAGGTTAATGAGATAAATTTTACTTGCAAAAAAATAAAGAGTTTGAAAGATAATCTAGATTTGGCCTCTAGAGAGGTTATCCCTTTAGCTAAAAGATTTGTTGAGAACTTGTTGAAACCCAATGGTTTCACGAACAATCCCACTGGAGGTGTCAGAGGTCCAACAGTGAGGGGAACAAGCCCGAGGTATTCAATGAAACTTCGCACACTGCCCCTAGGCGGTTCTTAAAGCCAACCAATAATTCTCTTTTGATATTTTCCTATTAATACTACTCCACACCGGCCAGCCCAACATGTATGAAACTTACTCCCAAGAGATCGAGACAAGCTCGCAACTAGAAGTGTCAGGAACAACACTGGGAGTTGAAGGGAAATGTTTATTTTAAACAATAAAGCAAAGTATTGAAAGGGAAATGTTTTATAATTACTAGTCTTCATTGACCAACCTCTTGCGAAGAGCTGAGGAGATGGTTTATTTCCAACTTTGAAATTGCATAAAATAAAATCGAAACTTGCAATTAGTGTTCTACTTTGCAAAAGGGAAACCAACTAGATTGTGATTTATTTTAACCTTATTGTTTATGTGAGATTCCTTGAAATTTTAAAGCAAGATAAAAAATAGAAAATTTGCTCCAAGACCACAACACCAAACCCCCCTCAGGGGGAAACACAAAGTGAGGCCTCCCTTGGCTCACTTATTTTATTAACTCAATTACAATGGTCTCTTGAGAGACTTTGGATCTCTTTAAATGAGATAAATATCCTTATAAAATGGATCAAAAATGAAAAAATAAACTTTTACAATGTTTTCCAAAGATATAAGATAGTTTTGGGGGTCTTGGAAGCTTCGAATCTTCAAGATTTGGACAGCATATCCCTTTGTTCTTTCACAAACCTACACAAAACAGAAAACAAACCAAGATATAATACGCCCAAAAACACTTTAAAAGTGTCTTGGGTGTTAGTAATAAAAGCCCCAAAATTTTCCTAAGTAAACTTTATTGAAAAATTACAAAAAGGAACTAAGGAATCAAGCGAGAAAGCTTACTTCTTGAGGATCCTTTGTTGTTGTTTTACGGCAGCAAAATGCAAGCACTAAATTTCCAAATATCTAAATGAAGCATTAGAAAAAAAAACTATCTTTATCCTTTAAGAATTTAGAAGAGAAATTTGATAAAACTAGATCTTTTCCTACTCTAGATCTTATGTTTTTGAGTGAAACTTTAGATGCAAATAATAGTTCTAGCTTTTCCTATATATGCAAACTGAAAATAGATATCTTCAAGCTTTAAATCATATTCAAATAATTTGCATATATGATCTTAAGGTAACCAAAGAAATGATAATGTATTGAGAAAGAGAAAGAGGAAGATCTTCAAAGCCTTGGAACTTTGGGCAATGTGGGGTCTTCTTGATTAATCAAAGAGGGTCTTTTTGTATTTCTTCAAAGCTTGAAGGAGAAGAGAGTGCAACAATGTCTATCCTCCTCTTCAAGTTATGAGATCCTGCACACTTAGATATTTCTTGCAAAAGAACTATTAGTACAATAGTGTTACTTGCATAAAAAATCTTAAGAAAGCATAAACATTAATCGAAATGGATATGCAGCATAAAATATGTTGATTATTTGGGTTGGTTGTCATTGATGTCAACCCTTGAAAAAAGTCTGGTAGCGAATTCCGGTAGCACAAAGGTTTGGGTAATGAACCCAAGTTTGTTTGATGTATAATGGTATGATTTTTAATATATTTGAAGGTAAGACTATTCTAGATGGATAGTACATGTCATGCCATTTTCGGTGGTATGTGGAACGTCACATAAGTCCTCACAGTTAGAGAGTTATGGCCATGTGAAGTTGGAGAACCCTCATGAGTCATCTA
>SNQJ01S0107847.1:0-19847 GCA_010110895.2 Picea sitchensis | reverse complement strand
GAGTTAGATTTATTTGGAGTGATCTCATCCATTGATTTGGATTGATCTCATCCATCTAATCTTAGGTTACCCTATTCTTGCCTAAAGAGGGGCAAAGGAGACAAAGGAGGGCGCATTGTTCATAGGAGGTTTTGCTCATGAGAGGAGGATTTCAGCTATGGATGTGAGGTCTTTTGCATGAGGATTGGAGGACAGGCCGCTAGCTTTCATTGAGGAGAGCTTGGAGCAGCTAGCTTACTTTATTTATTGGAGAGATTCTTACTTTGAGGAGGGCACATGGCTTTGGCAGGCTGTTTGCTTCCTGGTGAGGTTTCTAGCCATCAGATTTCATTGATGTCAGTTGTAGAGTGAGGACAGCAGCAGGAGGTTCATTCATGTGGAGGGGTTTTTCATTCTGGCATCTCAGTTGATTTCTGGAGCATTTCTGGCAGTTTTCAGAGGGGGCGCACCATCCTGGAGTGCTTCTGGCAGATTGAGCTTGGATATCTTCTCTTCTGGAGTTGCTATTGTATCAGGTTCCATTTTGTATTATGNCATTCTGGCATCTCAGTTGATTTCTGGAGCATTTCTGGCAGTTTTCAGAGGGGGCGCACCATCCTGGAGTGCTTCTGGCAGATTGAGCTTGGATATCTTCTCTTCTGGAGTTGCTATTGTATCAGGTTCCATTTTGTATTATGTTTACTGTAACCCATATTTGCTCTACCTCATATATACACTAGATCTCAAACTGGTTTTCCCCGGGGGGGTTTGTCCAGGGTCATGTTGACCAAAAATACCTGTGTCTACAAATGCATGTTAGTAGCTCTTAGATCTGTCCATATTTCAGCAGAAAAGATGTATTAGGTGTGTTGTTGTTATTTGGTATGCATGTACTAATTTCTTATGCATAAAACTACTTGCTAGAGCACCCAAATTGAGACTACAACCATAACAATCAGCAAAAACTAAACATGACTGTTGGCTGTTATAAAACAGCAGAAAATTAAAATTGAGACAGCACAAAACTTAGAGTCTTAGCTTGGTCAAAGACAGACCAAGAAGACAGCTGATAGGACCTGGAAAATTCACACTAGGGGGGTCCTAGGGGGGGCCAGGTATGGCCCCCCCTGGTTACGCACAGCATTCAGGGCAGCGCCCCGAAATTTATTTTTGGGCGATTTTTTCTATTTTAGCAGATTTTGCTATTTTTAGCGGTTTTCTAAATTAATCCCGGATTAAGGGATTAGGGTTTTGGTATCTACGGAATACCTAAAAGCATTGTATATATTGTATGGTGAATGGTAAAATTAATAGAATGAAGAGTTGAAAGGTTTTCTCCCGGTAAAGGATTTCTGGTATAAATCTCTGTGTACTATGTGTATGAGCCATTGATTAATTTCTATTTTGCTTAAGAATCTATATGCATTGTTTTACTTCACATGTTTAAAACTTACACTACATGCCCATGGTCATAATAGGTCGGCTCATGATGAGACCTCCCATCCACCAACTAATACCTTGAGTGTTTATTTATCTTATGGGTTCCCTTTTCTTAATGAGTTTCCTTTTACTGCTTTCTCGGGAATCCCTGGGTGAAGCATTTCAAAGGTTTCATTTTTTTCTTTTAACTCTTGCCAACTACTTTTACCCTCTGGGTCTTTAGCCCCTTCTTCCCACAAGGCAAGGTACAACCCTTCCTAGTGTGGAAAACCCAATGCCCGAACAAAGGTAGGGGAAAATGAGAGGAGTAAGGATGGAAAGTGGTAAGTATGGAGGGAATGGGCGATGAACTTTCATAGACCCAGCAAGTTGCAACCCATCCTAAAGGGAGATTAACTTACTATGGCATCATGTCACCCTTCTAGGTATGAACAAGTTAAAGAGCATAATTTCCAAGCAAACGTTATGAAATGAAGGAGAAATCAGTGCAACATATTCAAGTGCTTCAATAATCAGAGTGACACATACCATGATACCCAGACTCATTACCTCATGGAGCAAGACTTACTGCTACTTCGGGACCAGGCTGGTGGGATGGGCCACACTAAAGAAAAGAGGGGCCCTTCAAGGCCATGCTCAAGTCATCCGACTCTCGGCACTCCATGTCTAGGACCTGTGGGCCTTGAGACATGATCTCCTTAGTTATCCCTAGGATAGGGGATAACACACCTCAACAACAAGGATTTTCCAAGTGTTGTGAAAGTACATTGAGTTTCAAAGTACACTTCAACTCTGGGAGTCTTGAAGTCGACCTTGACCCCATTTAAGGTTTCGTAAAAACTTGTGATAGAAAGCTTTGTATCCAACATGAAAGATTGTTGGGAAAGGGAAATACTCATCGGAATATTAGGTTGTGTCTACAATTGTTGTTGGTATTGCAAGGTCTGTTGGAGGGCCTCTTGTTGACTGGTGATGAGTTGTTGGAACAAAATCATCATATATTGCATGACTTTGGCCTAAAACTCTTGTTGTTGTTGGACCAGTTGTCATTGTCAAATAGGAATAGTTTTCAACAAGAGGTGTTGATCCTACATTTCTACCAAGACTTGAGCAACGTTGGTGTTATGGGAGTTTCCAAAGTTGTTGGGGTATTTGTGGGGAGCCATAGAAACACAAGGAATGCTCGAATAAGATGGTTTTAGAACATGAATTAATGATCTGTGAGTTGAAGGTGCTTACTAGGAAGATGGGGAAAAAACTCAAGCGTTACAAGTGCGAGGATTTTTAGTGGAATTGGGTGACACTCTAGTGCAATGGGATAAGAACCTATGCACTTGTCTGAGAACCAATTGAATGGTTTGAAAACTAGTGGATCCAACAGTCGCAAACACGACCCGCAAGTACAAAAGAATTTACAAAAATAGGCAATAAAAGAAAAAATGGATTGTAACTTGAGAAAAAATAAGCTACCTACGTGCCAATATCCTAAAGACAAGAATTGCTGGAGTCAATCCAGCTGCAAATTGCTTGAACTAATTGGAAATCTCAAGGTGAATTTTAATCAAAGAGAAAAATCTCTTATGGCCAAAATTCTGGAGTCCTAGAAAAGCCACGATGTTAAGGTTGTGATACCAATTGATATGGATACAAACAACACTATGAAAACACAAGAATAGAAATCCCAAGAGATTCAAGTATGCAAGTAGAAATGAAATGGACTAAAATTATAGTGACCAAATAGGTCAATGGGACCAGAAAGTATAACTTGCTGAGATGGGCAATAGGGAGAGAACAAAAGTCATTTCCCAAGAGTAAAAAAAAAAACCTGGAGCTAATATAAAGGAGATTTTTGCGTACACATATGGTACCCTCCTCATTGTATTATCTATCTATACAGGTACAAAAGTGGTGGAACTAGAGAGTGATCATCTTTGGCCACGTCCCCTAGGGTTACAATTAAAATATAGATATATATTAGCTGGGTGATCAAGTGTGGCCAAGCCCCCTATGAATTATGTACAATGAGATTAGAAAAGTAAAAAGTGTAAATTACGATGATATTAGATAATACATAGTCTAACTAGGTCCGCAAGGAACCTAGGGAACAAGTCTCATCACCATAGCAGATAATATCCTCCCTAACAGCAGTTATATCTAGATTTCAGTCTACAAAACTCTGTCCTGAATGCCTGTCCCATACAGATTAGTAATAACATTATTAATTAAAGAACATATTTTCCCAAACAAAAGGTTTTAAGACTATAGACAAGCAAACAATGGATAGAGAAGATTCCATAAAAAGAGAGATAATGTACCCTGAAGAGTGCTGCTCCAGCAGAAGCAAGAGTATAGTGAAGAACACCAAGGAGCTGATGTTTTCCTTCCACATTTTCAACAGCCAAATAAAGGTGCTCCTGAACATCCTTAATCGCAACAATTGCTCCTGATGCAGTAAGCAGTAATTTGAGCAAAAACAATCTGATTTTGAATAGTTAAGGATGAAACTCTAAAGACAAAAAAATGAAGTGAAGATTTATACCATCAGGAATCCTGCATTCCAGTTCATTTTCATCAGTTGGCATATATTCATAAGTTGCCATTGTCTGCAAATTACTGGCTTTATCTCCAGAGGATAGTTCAGAGATTGGAGATGTCAAGGATAGTAACATCTGCATCCATAATTTCATGACTTATTTCAAATTCAAGCATGTAGAAAAACAAAATCCATGCTTATAAGTCTTTTTTATTGTGAGCTCCAATCTCGGGCATCCCTCAAATGGACAGGAACTTAACAGTTACTGCAAAGTTAAAATTTTAATACTGACAAAAGATTACATAGAGTTGAGGAAATAAAGGAAAGGAAACAGACTTAATAGGAGTTAAATCACAAGGTCGAATCAATCTTCATATATTGTGTCAAGAAAAAATTATTATTTAACGTTTAAACTGTAAATCCACTGAACAGAGTCTTGACAATGACAGGAAACATATATACATGCTGCATCTCTGTGGCAAAATATTGCGACTGTACAGTGCTTTATTTGGTATCTTGATTACCACAATAATGGTGCTATATATTAATTGCATTTATAAAATATGCTTGAAAACCTACATACAAACAAGCAAGGTATTTTTCTTATGGGGTGCTATATATATAATTGTAAAATACATATATTAACAGAAAATTATTTACAAAACTGAAATCAGGGTATATACACAGGTGATTCATATCCTCTTCTGCAGAACTACTAGGGCAGAAATTAAATCAGAATATACGGCAGCCTCTCTAACTCTTTAGCATCTTTGATAAAAAGACAACCTTTAGCTAAGAACTGGAGATACACCTCTTCCCACCAAACATGACAAAAAGATTGGAACATGTAACCTCCCTAGTTGCACCAGGCAGGACTGACAATGATCCGCAACGATTGAACAAGGCACTTGTTCAAATTCAGAGCTCAGAAGTCCAGCCGGGCTTTATGGCCCCCTTAAAATTTTCTTCTTCTTCTTCTTCTTTTATGCATGTTCCATGCCCCCATGGGGGAATTGTAATAAAATGAGCTAGCATGAGGTCTCTATTATTTAAAAGACTCAGCTCCCTAAGACTTAGTCATTAGCGCATACTCTAAATTGTTTTTTTTCACCTGTTAATTATATCTTGTTTTTTAGCGATTTATAATTTTCTAAGTTTTTTCACTTACCTCCTCCAAAGCTGGAGTGTGTATTAATGGTTAGGCCTTAGTGTGTTCTGTCTGAGTCTAATGTCTAATGTATATTACCATGCTAGTCGTTTATCTAAAGTCTTATGGACATGCATTAGGTCTTTAATGTTTTTAATCATTAATAAATTTCCCATAAAATGGGAAATTTCCTTGTAAATTGATGTAAATATTAAATAAGTGGTACTATGTAATGTTCCTGACTTGGGTAGTCTAGGAAACACTGCTAATGTGTGTGTAGGATTAATTGTTTACAGCATATAAATGATCATACAAATAACAAATGCGATAAAGGACTGCAAAGTTGATATTATGATATCTCTGCGGAGTACAAATGTCGAATGCGGCTGAATAAAATGAATCACTCGACTGGATTAAAAGACAAATGGATTAAAAGACAAATGGATCTTAGCCAGAATACAATAAGCAAACTAAAATGATAATACCCAGTAGTAAATGAGCATTGCGGCTTCAAAGTATGAGCTGGAACTATGGCAGCTCACACGGTAACTGTTGAAGGTCTAGAAACCTCGCCCTGGTGGCTATACCTCTCTAAAAGGCCTGGAAACTATCCCAAATGGTGCCCCCTGCTCTAATTCTCAGTCCTGGTGACTGACCGGCCCCTCTACTGGTGTGTCTGGACCCCCGATGGATCCCCCTGGGGGAATGCGCCCCTCCCTCTCTGGAAAATTGCGCCCTAGTGATTCCACCGTAGAAATTGGCTAAAAAGTATCTCAAAATGATCGCCCTAACCTACTAGGAAATGGGTCAGAAGGGTTTCCCTGAATCTGCTCTGATGCTCGTTCGGGAACCCCGAATGTGTCTGCCAAAAGTGTTGCACTTCCAAGTCTGGAAAATGCGCCTCAAATGATTCCTCCGTCGGAATCTGACGAGGAACCAGGAAAAAGAGGTGCCTTGTCTTCCTCTCAACTGGGTCGGGGAATCTCTGAACTCTCCCTGGATGGGACAAGTTGATACACTGAAACTCCTTAGAAGCTGCGCACTCACCATGGATAAGTGCACCCTTGCTACTAGACCCTGTGTAACCGCTGCTGAAGAATGATGGAAGACCTGTGTGATCTTCCCGGTGACTAGGGTGTGTCTCTCAACACTGAAATCAGCCAACTGGTGTCTTCCTCCTGGAATCCACGGAACTATCTCTCCTGAGATGCGCCTCTCTCCTCAATGACAAGTCATAATCTGCATAATAATGAATTAGGTCACTGACCCTTCTCTTATATCTTTCCTAAACCCTAATTCACTGTTGACTTCTAATTTTAGCTCGTATGTTCTATTTTTAGCTCATAATGACTTAAAAGCGCTTTTAACCACTTTTAGCTCAATGTCACTTTCCGAACATAACACCTTTGGCTGAAGTGACCTCTAGTTACCCTGTTTACCCCTTTTCTGGCCCTGGCTATAGTATAACGGAGCGGTTTAGACAATTAAGCCTCCTCTTTGGAGCTCCTATTTGGAAAGGGACATTACAATCCTCCCTTCCTGAAATTGCTTGTCCTCAAGCAATACCAATCCAGGGTGTTGCAACACATGCTCACTCTCCCAAGTAGTGTCCTCTACTGGAAGCCCTCTCCATCTGATCAAACATTCTCCAATGACCCTGCTCCTCAGTTTCCGCTCCCGAAACTCCAAAACCTCCTCCGGAACCAACTCCAACTGTTCCTCCTCATCCAAAGGGGGAAGCTCCTCTGATGTGCTAATGAATTGTCCCACTTCCTTTTTAGGCAAGATATGTGGAATACGTTATGAATCTTGCTCCCCTCTGGAAGCTCTAGCTCATAAGCAACCTCGCCTACTTGGCGCATGATCAAGTAAGGCATATAAAATATGGGCTTGAGCTTCTCGGCCCCACTCTTCTTCAGAGATGACTGTTTGTAAGGTTGGAGTCTCAAGAAAACCAAATCCCCAACCTCAACGCTGCACTCTATCCTGTGCTTGTCCGCACTCATCTTCTGTCAGTTTTGTGTCGTCTGCGGGTTCTCTTTTAGCAACTTGAGAATCTCCTGACTCTCTATGATCCAATCATTGGCCTTGGGAGCTCTGCTCTCCCCAAAAACCAAGTCTACTCAAGTGGAGCATCATATCCGTACAATGCTCGGAAGGGTGTCATACCAATGGACATGTGGAAAGTGGTGTTGTAGCAATGCTCTCCTAAATGAAGCCACTTTACCCATGTTCTTTGTTGTCCACCTACATAGTTCCTCAAATATCCTTCAACCCACTTGTTGACAATCTCAGTCTGCCCATCTGTCTGAGGGTGATAGCTGGTGTTGGGTGTCAACTCTGTCCCCACCAACCGAAACAACTCTCTCCAGAATGTCCCCATGAACCGACTGTCCCTGTCACTACCGATGTTCCTCGGCAACCCATGAAGTCTGAAGACCTCCCTGAAGAATAGCTAGGCTAGCTCAATTGCGTTGTACGATGTCGATATGGCATAGAAGTGAGCAAACTTGGTCAATCTGTCGACCACTACATAGATGCAGTCCTTACCCTGGACCTTGGGTAGGCCTGTGATGAAGTCCTGTACTCTCCCATTTCTGCTCTGGAATGGGGAGTGGCTAAAGTAGCCCTGTTGGAAAAGCATGCTCTGACTTGTTCTGCTAGCAAGTCACACACTCACTGACGTGTCTCATAACATCCTGTTTGAGGCCCTTCCATGAGAACCTCTCCCTGATCTGTCTATAGGTTTTGAAAAAACCCTGATGGCCTGCTAGTGGTGAATCATGAACTAGTGTGAGGATCTTCTTCTTGAGCCCCAAATCTGGCACCAAGTAGACTCTGTCCTTGTAAAATACGACATCATCAATGACCCTATACATGTCATCCTGTATCTGCCCATCCATAACCTCACAAGCGAACTTGTTCTTCGAACATTCCACTAACAAGTGGGATTTCCAATCTGCTAAAATCTCCATCAAAGAACATGCCGCAAGTCTCCTCGATAGTGCATCGACCACAATGTTCTTCTTCCACTTGACATACTCTATGTCGAAGTCAAATGCATGTACCTTTGTCACCCATTTTTGTTGGTGCTCACTAAGGTCCTTCTGCTCAAGGAAATAATTCAAGCTGTTGTGATCTATCTTGACCACGAATTTGCTGCCCACCAAATATTATAAGCCTCCAAAGGCTGAATACACCATGAATACCAATACAAGAAAGATCTGGGTCGTATGAAGTATCAACCCCCAAGCTGGAAGATGCCACGCCCTGCTGGACCACTGAATAGCCTCAACAATTTGGCCCTGTTGCCAAAGATGTCCAATCACTCCAGTAAATATGCCAAACAGTAGATTGGGTAAAGGCAAGAACAACCCAGGTGCTCAAATCTCCAAGATCCCTCTCAAACTCATGGATCTGTCTCTCCTCCAAGGAATGGTGTGCCCCCATGGATGCATGAAACCCTAGATAATTCGGCCTGTCTCCTAGAGGCCTCCAAATGCTCCACAAAACCACTAGAATGATAGATCGGGGCTTGGTTACCTCCATGGTGAAATCCCAAGCGAAATCATGAAGATTTGATCTACCAAATGGCTGAAATCACTTTCTGAAGTGTGCTCCTCTCCTCCAATTCGTCCCATGCATCCAATAAATCAAATGACTCATAAAACTCCACCGGAATGCACTAGATCTAATGGCCATAGCCCTGCAATGAAAACCCAAGTGCTAGAATCTGTTGAAGCCCTTCCAATCCCTTGGAACGAACCTCCCTCAAAGAATGGTGCACCCCCATTGCTGGAAACCCCCAATGGTGCGCCCTCCTTCTCTTCATGTGCATGTGGCTGGTGTAGAACCCTCCTTCACTGAGTAGATCTGAACTAGAATGGTGTGGGAGAGTATTGCATCTTCGAGACCAAGCTTGGGACAAGCTAGGTGGAATCTTTCACCACCTAATCGTCCTCTAGGGTTTGTTAAGTCAAAACCCTCAAAACCCCCAAGGTATGGGCTCTCTAGCTAGAAGCCAGATATCAAAATGATAAACATACATGAATGAATGAATAGAGGCCCTTGCCTTTCCTTTATACTTTCTTCTCACCTTGTCCCTCCAATGTGACTTTCATTTTATTAATATTTAATTAATTAATTAAATCACTTTAATTAATTAATTAACCTTTTTACCTCTGAAAAGGGCCTTATCTCTTCTTGTGGCTTCCTTGGCCACTGAAAGTCACTTCTCACAATCCCATCCTATAGTGTTGCTCCTTCTGATTCCAATGAGCTATTACACTGAGAGGTTCCTCCAAGTAATGTGCCCAAAATGACCTCTTCAGTGAATTTAATTAACTTATAGCTCAAAATACTCAAAATTATGGAAATCGTCGGAATGCAACGGAACCAAAGCCAACCTGTGCAGAATTGATCATAATGATGAAATGGGATGAGCGATGCAAGACAGACCCCAAAATACCTCTCAATAATCCTTGTACTCGCTATAACCTCCATCTGGCTACTCTGGTCATCATAATCTCCTGTAATAATGATGTTCCAAAGTGGGGACATTACAATTTTAGCAAGTAAAATATGTTTAAAATCTCTATCCAAGTGTGTTAGAATGTCAAAATAAGTGTAGAAAAGAATCTGAAACATAAATTTTTAGAGGTTGAAAGTGGGTAAAAAGAGAGATTTCCAGATCTGAAATCTTCACTCTAAAACCCTTAGGTAACCTGCAAATCTTGAATGCAAAGCTACAAGAAACAATAGGAAGTGAGTATATCTAAGTAGTGAACCAAAATACTTTGAAACTACTAAATATAAACTCACTAGATCTATGATAATACTACTACAAATCTATCCAAGAAAAACACTTTTCTTGGAATTCCTACTCTAGATCTAGAAGCTAATCATGAACAAGAAAAACAAAAAGGAACAAGATCACCTCAATAATAATATGGCACCAAGAAGACTCTCAACACCATGGATCCTCCAAATATTTCCTTTATTCAAAAACAAGCTTGAGCAAATACTTGCCACAAGCTTGAGAGAAGAGCAAGAGCCAAAGAGAGAAAGAGAGAAGAGTGGGAGAGGAGAGATTTTGGCATACTAACAATGTTGAGAGTAGATGTGTCAAATGAGGGATCGGAGGCCTTCTTTTATACTTGGGAGCCAAGAGTGACTCCTCTTGGATGCTCTCCAAGTGTCATTCAATCAAGAGTCATTGAACATCTCAAGGGGGGTGCACTTTTAGGGTTTTGGTAGTGTTAGGGTTTTGGTAGATGAGTGAGGGGGTGAGGTGGCACCTTTTTGATAAAGTCCAACAAAAAATTAGAGTTAGGAGGGTGATCTTATGGAGAAAGAAGGTTTTTTACTTTAATTTTTTACTTTACTTGACTTTCACCTCAAGGGGGGTGCACTTTTCTTAGGAAGATGAAGGGAATAGAGTGGTGGCTAGGTGAGGGGGGTGTTTAAGTTAGGAAAAGTGTTTCTATAACTTAGGAAAGGGGTTTAGGATCATATCCCATTCTTTCTCTACCCTTTTTTCTTTATTATTACAAAAAATTGACATTTTGACTTTGTCAATTAAGCAATTAAATTGTTGACTCTAGACTGACTTGGACTCCTCATGATCAATGACCTAGATAAACTTGTCCAATTGAGCTGAAACTTGGTCCAAGGGTGTAGGGGGTCTCATTCCATTTCTTTTGAGTACAAATACCCCTATCAAAAATACCAAGGACCTAGTTTTTACATTTTTACATAAAAAATAATTAAAATTACCATTAATTGAGTAATTTTAAAAAATTAAAAAAACTACTTCGACTCGATGGAATTCCGCAAGGCTTTAGAAGATGTCTAGCATGGTCATTTACAATATTCCTAGACCCTAGTCACCCATAGGTCTCAATCATTAGAATGTCTTTCACCACTTTGGAAGATTATTGTGGGAGTGAAAAACTCAAGGGTAATTAAAAAGGCTGGTTAGGCCAAATTAATTACCTGAGGAAAAAAAACACTCCATTAAAGGACTTCCCTAATGATAAATTCCTAGGAAAATAATCTACAATATGATCAATGCAGACCCATTACATTATTATACCACGCAGGGGAGCGAAAATTCCAATTACAAAAGGAAGTGTCGGGGGAAAAATTGCCTTGTAGAACCAGTAAGTCTTCAACTTGGTTGCACCATCAGGTACATAGCTTCATGGCACATGGATTTGACCCCCTAGCTGAAATAGGTGGTCATCAGGGCCCTAGGATTTCACTAGTTATTAGATCAATTTATGAAGCTAGGCAAATGAAAAGAAAGAAAATTAGCACTTTAAGTTTCTTACTTCAAGCATTAAATAAGTCATGCAATTTCATAATATTGTATGAGAATGATAAACCATTACCATAAACATTTTCAAATGAAAAGGAAACAATCCACTTACTTGCACCAAGAATAATCATGAAATACCATGCAATATTACCATAAAACTTCAAAATTTGATCCAAGTGCTAAAACAAGCCTCCAAGGAGAGTTGCACCCCACTATTTCAGCCAAGTATACCCAATAGGCTGAAAATTTCAGTCCCCCACTCTCCCAAGTGAGAGTTGTTATTGATCAGTTTGTAGGATAGGTTAAGTAACTTGAAGGCAAGAGACAAACTCGTGTAACAGGAGCTTTCCCCACCCACTGTCACCTCGATGGGGAGCTCTTTCTATTCAGGGTGGCTAATCCCAAGGGAGACGTCCCTAGTAATCTGGGGTTCTGAAAGGTCTTAAGATATAAGGGATCAAGATAAAGGTTTCCTTTNTTGAAAAAAAATGAATATTTTTGTATTTTTTTCCTCCTTGCGACATTTTCCGATATTTACCGATATTTTCCCCGATATTTACGATATTTTCATTTTCGGACCCTCGGCGATATTTTGCCGTTGCCGATGTTGGTAACACTGAATTTTGCCCCCGGCACGATTTTCTATGTAATCAGAATGTCCTCTCCCCTGCATGGGATAATATTGTAATATGCTAGCATGAGTCAATTTTTTTTTAGTTACCTAGGACTTTATCATTAGGGAAGTCCTTTCATCAAGTGTTTTTTTTCCTCGGGTAATTAACCGCAATTTTAATTACCCTTGAGTTTTTCACTCACAATAATTCTCCAAAGTGGTGAAAGACATCTAATGATCGAGCCCAAGGGGTGACTAAGGTCTAGAAATGTTGTAAATGACCATCCTAGACATCTCCTAGAGTATTGCAGAATTCCGTTAAGTTTTGATAAGATTTTTTAAATAATTAAAATTCCCACAAACTGGGATTTTTAATTATTTTTCATGTAAAATGTAAAAAAGAGGTCCTTGGGGATTTTTTATAGGGGTATGAGTACTCAAATCAAATGGTTTATGAACTCCTACACCCTTGGATCAAGTCTCAGCTCATTTGGACAATTTTCTCTAGGCCATTGTCCATGAGGAGTCCAAGTTGATCAAAAATCAACATGTAATTGGCTAAATTAAAATAGCCAAATTTTGTAAAAGTCACTAAAGTCATGAGAAAGAGTGGGAAAATGATTCCTAATATTTTTCCTATGTTGGGAAAGTGATTCTCCACTTAGAAAACACCCCCTTGCTAAGCCAACAACCCAAAGTGACCATTTCCTAAGAAGAGGGGTGCCCCCCTTGCTCATGAACTCATGAAAAATTAAAAATATAGCAAGAGGGTGCCCAAAACTTTGGGTATACACCCCTTTGACCCTAACTACCCTTTTGATGAGTGGGAAATGTGTTTTCCCCTTTCCCCACTCACCCCTCATCCCTCACTCACCTCACTAACCCTAAACGTGCACCCCCCTTGAAGAGACACTCCCCCCATGGATGGATGACACTTGGAACTCATCCAAGTGGGGTCTCTCCTCTTCCTCATCTATAAAAGAGAGTCTCTCCTCATTTCATCATCAATTCTTAGACCAAGTCTATTATGCCAAAATTTCTTCCATTCTTTCCCCTCTCTCTCTCATGTTCTCATTGTAAATCTTGCTACAAGTATTTGTAGCAACATTTTGTGGATAATAAAGGAAGCTTTGGAGGATCTATTGCGTGCATTGGGAGTATTCTTGGTTATCTTCATGGTGTTCTTGTGAGGTGATATTGTGCATTTTATTTCTTGTATTTTCTTGTATGCACTAGTTTAACTTGGAGACCTAAGCAAAGTATTTTGCTTGGGAATAATTAGTAGTAGTATTACTATTAGTTTTGTGGTAGTTTCTTTGGCATAATAGACTTGCTCTAAGAATTGATCAAGAAATGAGGAGGAGAGGCTCTCTTTTATAGAAGAGGGAGAGGAGAGACCCCACTTGGATGAGCTCCAAGTGTCATCCATCCATGGGGGAGGTGTCTCTTCAAGGCGGGTGCACTTTTAGGGTTAGTGAGTAGGTGAGGCCATGAGGGGTGAGTGGGGAAGGGGGAAGGCACCTTTCCCAATATTAAAAGTGAAGTTAGGGTCAAAGGCGGGTACCACCAAAGTTTTGGGGGCCCTCTTGCATTATTTTTATATTTCCACGAGTTCATGAGCAAGGGGGGCGCCTCTCTTGTTAGGAAATGGTCACTTTGGGTTGTTGGCTTAGCAAGGGGGTGTTTTCTAAGTGGAAAATCACTTTCCCAACTTAGGAAAAGCATTAGGAATCCTTTTCCCACCCTCTCTCATGATTTTAGTGACTTTTACAAAATTTGGCTATTTTAATTTAGTCAATTACATGCTGATTTTTGACCGACTTGTACTCCTCATGGACAATGGCCTAGCAAAACTTGTCCAAATGAGTTGAGACTTGGTCCAAGGGTGTAGGGGTTCATGAAGCATTTGAGTTGAGTACTCATACCCCGATACAAAATCCCCAAGGACCACTTTTTTTACATTTTACATCAAAAATAATTAAAAATTTCCAGTTTGTGGGAACTTTAATTATTTAAAAAATCTTATCAAAACTTAACAGATTTCTCCTTAGTTACCCCTTGCGCTCGATCATTAGAACTCCTTTCACCACTTTGGAGAATTATTGTGAGTGAAAAACTCAAGGATAATTAAAATTGCAGTTAAGCAAGGTTAATTACCTGAGGAAAGAAAACACTCAACAAAAGGACTTCCCTAATGATAAAGTCCTAGGTAACTAGACAAAAATTGACTCATGCTAGCATATTACACTATTATCCCACGCAGGGGAGCAGAAATTCCGATTACATAGAAAAGCGTGCCGGGGTTCAAAATTTGCCCTGTTGAGAAAAAGTCTTCAAAATGGTTGTACCACTAGGTACATATATTCATGGAACATGGATTTGATCCCTAGTCGAAATAGGTGGTCAGCACCACCCCAAGTCAATCCAAAAGTTTCAAGAAACCAGCATCAAATCTCTATCAATGTGATGAAAATCACAAGGTGGAAACTCATGCAATATAAGTTGTAACACTGCCCACTGAAACCCTCTGACAGCCCTCTACTCCAGACAGCATGCCTCTCCATACATGGAATATGGGAGATTTCATAAATTGCACTCTGATACTATGTAAGCAGACATTGCACTAAAAGATTTCCTTAACTACTAGATAGACAAAACCTGAAATCCACTCAAAACTGCTGTTCTAATATTGTAGAGCCTACAAACACACACTGCAGGAAAATTATAACGGAAACTCGCAGGTCTGTCCTAAATCACATCACTGTTATTAAGCAGAAAGAAACAGAATTACACCATACTTGTTAAATCACTGTTAAAGAAAAAACAGAAACCAAGTAGATGGACTGTCAAGACTCAAAACCTGTTACTGCTTTCTCATTAATTCTGAACAGAAATCTGCTACAAGAAAAAGAAAAAAACTAATTCACTACTCACCACTGAACTGAATGAATTAAACCTATACCCCTGCCTTCTCCTTTAAAGACTAGGAAAAAGAGTATAGGTACAATGTATCTAGACACATGCACAAAAGCACCTCCACTGGAGATGATCCGAGGCATGCAAGCATGAATCCTCCTAATGATCTGCACCATTAACAGGACTGCATGTGCCTTACCTAAATAAGCTATCCCTAACCTAATGTGTCTTGAATTAGAGTGCTCAACATGCATGAATGCATGCGCCTCTATCTTCAAGTCCACTGCTCAAAAATAGTAAAGCCACAAAAAGACAGTGCTTTATCTCCTAGAACTAGATTTTAAGGATAACATTATCCCTTACTATCTATGGCTAGCACATGCATGTGCACTTGAGGCTGGAAGCCTACAAAAGCAGTGATGCACCCTCTAATCTACTCTACTGCTACACCCTCATCTATAGACTATCATGCTCAACAGAAATCAACAATGTACGGATCTGCTCAGTGTGTAATGCTACTGTATCTAAAGCACCCAGATCTGCCCCAGGGATGCCCAACCCTGTGAAAACTATCCAAGGTACACTAATCTAACATCTATTTTCCAATTCTGAACATTAATAAATGTTTCACTTTCTTTTCACTCTGGAACTTACATTAAATAAGAGTGATCATTTTTAGGAATTCTTTGTGTGATCATTTTAGGAATCCTTTCTTTGCACTTTGAAACTTAATTTAAAGAAGTGTGATCATTTTTATGAATCATTTATGTTGAACAAAGGAGCAGATACATACCGAAATTTCAGATGTAGTGAATGTTAAAGCGACATCCGAAATGGAACAATGGCCATTCCATCCACCCCTCCATTTCCAACTGCCAAGATCAACCTCTGCTAAACTTCTCTCAATGCTAAATAATGCAGTCATGCATTCCAGAATATGACAATCTCTGCCTGTAGAAACATAACTGCTTGAGCTAGCATCCCTTCTAGAATGTGTCTCCCGTACAACTTGATCACTTGAAGAATCTGATTCATTTCTACCTGTAAGATTGGTAGCTGACAAAGGTAACTGGAGATTAACTAATTTTTTGGCATCATCAGAGTACAATGCAGATGACGTGGAACCAAAATGAGGAATCTGGCCAGCCTGTTGTTTGCCTTTTGTAACTTTTCTAGGGGGATGTAGACCAAGGATCATTAAACGTGAAAGATCGAATGAAAGTTTGTCTTTCTGATTTTCAAGTGCAAACATTGTGCTCAAGTCCATTTCCAATAAAAATCCTTGTGCCCCATCTACAGTGATAAATGGAAATCCAAAGAAATTAGTTTGAAAATAATTTTAACATTTCATGTAAATTTTCCATAAATCTCATTAATGTTATATTTACCTGAAACATCCACATGAGCCAAAACTGCGGAAAATTGTTGCACTCTAAATGATAAAGTTCCTATAAACGGCCTCTTTGTATGAACTCCATGCATGCCAGAAAACAGTTCAGAGCCCTCTCTTGATGAAACAAAGGAAGGAGATGATGCCCTTGATGCATGATGAGATGATCGCTGAGAGATACCTTCTTCCATGATTCTTGTCATGCCAGCGACTTCAGTAGTACTTACACTTGGACCCTCAATAAAAGACGTAAACAAAGAAACCAAACCCTTCAAACAAATTTGGTATGCTCTGTAAGATTCCATAAGAATAGCCAAAGCTGCTGTTTGAATAACTAAGAAGCCTCCCTGTCAAGCAGCAGGGCCAGTGTAAATGATAATGGAACTTTCACTACTTCCACAAATGTTCCTGTCAATATCATAATGATAATGAAGTTCTCTAATTGACCTCTATATTTTCAAAAGTTACAAGAAATTAAAAACCCAAGCAATCTGATATCTACTAACCAGAGGTGAAACAAGAAAACAACTATCAAGATCATTCAACTGTATAAAACATATCCAAAACCTAGGAATTTATTCGCAGGATTTTTCATACTTTGGGATTCACATCCCATATGAAAGAAGAAACTACAAGTACTGATCGACAGCTATAAGTGTTTGCAATACATCAAATTTTTACTTGTCAACAAGATCAAAGTTTTCCTTGTCAAATTATGCGCACACACAGCACAAAATTGCACAGAGGGGGAGAACTAACATGATAGTAATCAATGTGAAATGGAGATACAACTTCAATAGTCTCATGAGATAGACAATCACCTGTACAACTTCCATTAGATTGAGACATAACAAAAGCCTAACGAACACACATTACATGCCGTAATCTTATTTGTTAGCATGACATGTGACTTTATCACATTATGTCTAAAGTCCCTTTATTATTTAATATTAACACTTAACATAATGATATGACCATTAGACTTTCCTAACTCTATCACCCTACCTTCTTGGTCATATCATAAATAAAGGCTTATGCCAAAAAGCTACAAACTTATATGCACAGAACACATCGAAGAAAATGTCTGCAGCCTGTCCATGAGTTATGTAATGTAGTTCAAGATTCTCACTCTCAACCGGCTACTAAATGTGATGATGATGAATGTCAACATACTTGAAATTCTCCATTTTGTTGTCCATGACCTCACATTTTGATGTCTTATGCAAGCACCACATGTCCCTCTTAATCTGAACTTCAAAAGTCAGCATTTGATTTTTCCATAAAGTGAGAGAAAGTTGAATGCATGAGATGTCACCAACCTAGTCGATGCACAATATACCAAGTAACCAACCATTGGTCTGACCAATGATTCATTAGCCAGATTAGTCAATGTTGGCTCATGTTGATGATTGCAGCGTCGTGTGACATTCTCCAGGATATGTTCTCCTCTGGACTGAGTTGAGTCGACCTGTGAGAGAGCCCATGTGATGGGTGTATCGTTCTCCTCTAGACTGAGTTGAGTCGATGTGTGGTCTCTTGCCTTTGTATTCCTGTGGACTCAGTTGAGTCAAGCTTGAGATGGTACTCCAGATGATTCTCCTGTGGACTCAGTTGAGATAGAGATCTGTTGAGTATGACATCCCTGTGGCTGAGCACAGGTGGACGTGTCCTTAGTGGTTGAGCACTAGTGGACGTGTGGATCCCTTGCTATATTGTCTGAGTGTAAGATTTACTCGTAACCCTAATTGTGATGTAAAGGGTACAAGTCGACCCCACCATATGTGAAAGATAATTAATGTTTACTGTAATAATTAATTATATTACTGAGTTATTGAGGTCGGCCCTATTGTGCCAATAGACACACCAATTGTTGTGTCTGGTCTTGTATAAATAGAGGTGATTTCCCCATTGAGGAAACACACTCACACACTTGTCACTTGTCATTTGGAAATTTCAGACCTACTTGTATGGCTGAAGTGCGCACCTCTCTTGGGCGTTAGTTTCAAGGTTGTAAAAGCACCCTCTGGTGTGCATCTAGGGTTTATGGTTGGGGGATCTTCTCTTGAGAATATAGCAAAGGATTGTTGGGTTTTTCCCTTGTTTGAGAAGGGTTTTCCCAGGATATTTCTTGTGTTCTTGGGCATGGTTATTCTTCTTGTGATCTTGGTAATTGCAGCACTTGTGTATGGTGTTGCTGCATTTGTTTATGGTTCAAGTACATGCTAAATGAAATAAACCTCATCCTTGAGCCTAGCATAGTGAAAATTCAACAGCTCAAAATATCAGCCCACGTACCACAGATGTAAAGGCTGATTTGAATTCCAACATGCTGATCTTTTCTACACCTAGGTAGCAAAGTATTTCAGTTCTCAACAATTAGGGATTTAGGACCTATCTTAAGTATTAACCCTTTGAAATTCATGTCCACAAGATTCTCCTTACTTGCACATTGCAACTTTTGTGGCTGATTTTTACAAATACCATTCTTTATGTCCAATCTGCAAGTCCAACAATCATATTGTGTTGGCACTGCTATCCATCAAAGTTGCACTGAGATGGACTTCCAGCGAGCCGCCAAAGTTTGAACATCACTTGTTCAAAATTCAGAGTTCAGAAGTTCAGCCAGTCATAAGGACCACCCTGTTACTCTACATTTTCCATAAAAAATTGTAATAAGAGGTGTTTGCATGATGAACTTGTAAAAGGTCTTAGCCACCTTAAGTCCTAAGCATGAGTTATACTCTGGAGTGTTTTTTCACTTACTAATTATATTTTTCCGTTTTCAGGCAATTTATAATTTATGAGTTTTTTCACTCAATCCCTCCAGGGCTGGAGTATATGCTCATGGTTAGGCTTGAGCATGGATCTAAGCCTAGTGTCTAATATATATTACCATGCTAAACATCCTCCTAGAGTCTTATGCAAAGGTATTAAGTCCCCCCTAGGATTTTTTTTATTTTTTCAGTTAATTAAAAAATTGCCAGAATTTGGCAATTTTTAATTAAAAAATAAAGATACATTAAAAAAGTGGTATTTGGGCACCAAATAGGCCATGGGGATGCTCATTTTGGGACCTAGAGCACCCATGTTACCTAAGTACCCACTTATTTGAGTAAAATTAGTGATTTTAATCACTTAAAATTAATTTTACTCTCAAAAACCCAAAAAGGTCATTTTAATTCAATAAAATCAGCAAAGGCAAAAATAAAAAGATATGTGGGGACAAAATTGAAGACAAAATAAAGGCACAAAGTCAAAGAGAGGGTCAAAGGGAACAAACCCAAACTTGATTGCCAATTGATTGATGAGTTGTTATTTGATTTGGAGCATGTGTCTATTGGGAAGTGCGCCCCCCTTTGAGAGGTGACGCACCCTTGAGGTGGCAGCCCACACTCTTGAGAGGTGGCGCGCCCTCCCTCCTCTTCACTTTGATTTGACACTTGTATTGAGTGTGGGAGAGGTGGCAGCCCTCATCCCACACTTGGCAGCCCTCCTCTTACCACATGGTGC
>SNQJ01S0107845.1:1181-15398 GCA_010110895.2 Picea sitchensis | reverse complement strand
TGGACCTATGTCGGTCCCATCATTGGGAAAATCTATGTACTATGTCTCATTTATAGATGACTTCTCGAGGAGTACTTGGATATATTTCCTCGGGATGAAATATGAAGTCTTTGATAGGTTTAAAGAGTTTAGGGCTCTTGTTGAGAATCAAACTGAGAAAATAATTAAGGTGTTGAGGACAGATAATGGCGGAGAGTTCTGCAGGAATGAATTTGAAGAATTCTATAAGAAGTTTGGTATAGCAAGGAAGAAGACTACTCCATAAAACCTCAACATAATGGAGTTTCATAAAGGATGAATAGGATACTGATGGAAAAATCAAGGTGCATGCTCAGTGGTGTTGGGTTAGGGCAATAATTTTGGGCAAAGGCAATGGGTATTGCATGTTACCTGGTCACAGATCACCCTCATCAATGTTGGATGACAAGAATCCACAAGAGGTATGGACTGGTAAGGAAAATTCTCTCACACATCTCAAGGTATTTGGTTGTGATGCATATGTTCATGTTCCAAAGGAAAACAAGAGTAAGTTAGATAAGAACATCGAAAAGTGTATCTTTTTTGGATATAAAGACGGTCTCAAAGGTTATAAGATTTGGAACCTAGAAACTAACAAGGTAGTGTATAGCCGAGATGTGGTATTTAGAGAAATGAAGGGTGTTGTTAAACAGGAAGTTCTACCAAGCAAGGAATAACCAAAGAAAATAGAGTTTGATTTAAAGGATGATGAACCAGAGTCTACAGAAGAAGAATATCCTCGTACTCTAGTATTGAGGAGATCAGTTTGAGAAAGAATGTTATCAGAAAGGTATACTCCATCTGATTTCCATTCAAATTTTTCTTTGTCTATTATTGAGGATGATCCTAGAACTCTCAGGGAGGAAATGAATTCAAAGGATGGAAATATTTGGAAAAGGGCCATGGAGGAAGAAATGGCATCTTTGGATAAGAATGAGGCTTGGGATCTAGTGGATTTTCTAGTTGGAAGAAATCCCAATGGTAACAAATGGGTATTTGAAAAGAATCTAAATGCAGAAGGAAAAGTGGAGAAATACAAAGCTTGATTAGTAGGAAAGGGTTATTCCCAGGTTGACGGAATTGATTTTGGTGAGATTTTTTCTCCTGTTGCCAAGTTAACCTCTATAAGATTTTTGTTATCTTTTGTTGTTGCATTTGATTTTTAAGTAGAACAAATGGATGTGAAGACAACATTCCTACATGGGGATTTGGAAGAAGAAATCTATATGAATCAACCAAAAGGTTATGTTGTGAAGGGAAAGAAGGAGTTGGTATGCAAGATGAAAAAGTCCCTGTATGGTTTAAAACAATCACCAAGGATGTGGTATCAAAAATTTGATACTTATATGCTAGGGATTGGCTTCACAATAAGCAAAGAGGATCATTGTGTGTATTTTAAATTAATTGGTGATCATTTGATTTATTTGGTCTTGTATATGGATGACATGTTGTTGATAGGAAACAATAAGGAGATTATCTAGGATGTGAAAACTCAGTTGTCCTCTAAATTTGACATGAAGGATATCGGTGCTTCAAATTTCCTTTCGGGCATGGAAATTAAAAGAGATCGAAAAAATAGGAAACTCTGGTTAAATCAAAGAAAATATGTCTAGAGAATATTGTAGAGGTTTAATATGAATGAATGTAAACCGATCAAGGTTCCTATTCTTGTTGGAGTAAAGTTATCTACGAATCAGTGTCCCAAGACATAGGAAGAGGAGGAGGACATGTCTCGTGTTCCATATGCCAGTGCAATTGGAAGTTTGATGTATGAAATGGTATATACTAGACCGGAAAATGCACATGTAGTTGGAGTTTGGAGTAGGTTTATGTCAAAACCAGGGAAGGAGCATTGGACAACAATAAAAATGGTTTTCAGGTATTTATGCAGCACTATTCAGGTATTTGCACGGCACTACTAGCTATGGATTGTGCTACGAAGGAAGACAGGGATTGGACAGAGTGGTGGATATACATGGCTTTGTGGATGCAGATTGTGTTGGAGATCTAGATCGTAGGAGATCTACAAGAGGGTATGTGTTTAACCTATTTGGAGAAGAAGTAAGTTGGATGAGCAAAAGACAGGCTGTAGTGGCACTTTCAACTACATAAGTTGAATACATGGCAGCCACTCATGCAAGTAAGGAATCAGTATGGTTACAAATATTTTGTTCAGGTATTGGGTTGGTACAAAAAGTTGTAAGGATAGAGTGTGGCAATCAGAGTGTGATTTTTATGGCGAAGAACCCAGCTTATCATTCAAAGATAAAGAATATTGATATTCAACATCACTTTGTGAGAGAAATGACTGAAGAAAAGAAAGTATCATTGATGAAGGTGGACACTTTGAAGAATGTTGCAGACTCATTAACAAAATATGTGAGCACTGAGAAGTTCTCTTGGTGTAGAGGATCCATGGGCATTGTTGCCCTGGATTGTTGACTATGTAACCCTGTCACCCCCTATATGCAAAGAAAACAACAAGTGGGTGAATGTTGGGTATGTGTTATATTCTTTGACGGGTGCATAGAGGTTCGGGGGCAGTGCCCCCAAAAAATTATTTCTGCCTCGGGAAACGTGTCACATATTTAGGTGGCTTTTTGGCACATGGTTTCTTTGCCAATGGTTTTCTATTTCCGTTTAAGAAATTAGCCTTGTTGACTAATCCAATTCATTGGGTTAGGGTTTTGGATGTCACTGGCTCCTATATGTATATTTTATTGTAATCAATGTAACACAATGAATGAATATAGAATATGTTGGTTTTCCTGGTTTGGGTTTCCAAGGGAAAAATCTATGTGTGATGTTTGTATTTTCCATTGTATCTTTTATGTTCTTTTACTGAAAATCTGCTTGCAGTAAATATTGTACAAGGTTAGAATCTAAAAAATATATGTGTCTCTATTGTATTGTGTACTTTTGTGTTTTATTTCCACATTTGTTTTTATTTTATTGCTCCGCGATCCTGTTTTTCTAACAATTTATGGTAAGCATTATGATACAATATGGATAGGGTAACTAGATTAGCATCATCAAAGTATCTCTAAGTTCCATTTTTGTCAATTGCATCCTAGATTAATTGCTTTTGTGGAGAAGGGTTTAAAGCTTATTTAAAATTTGAAAATATTGATGTAGATTAGGAAGTACATTAAAATGTGTATATATACTTATCTTAAAAATTGCTCACTTTTCACGATCAACTATATACCCCACAAAGAAATTAGAAGGAGTCCTTTGAAATTCTTAAGTTATAATTTGAAAACATTTATTTAGGTTAGGAAGTATACTAAAAAGGTACATACTTATCCTAAAAAATGCCCACTTTCCTAGTCAACCATATGCCCCACAAATCAATTAGAGGAATTCCTTTGAAATCCTTAAACTCAATCTTCTCATGTCACTACTTTAAATAATAAACAACTAATTCTCCTTGCGAACTATCATTTAGCCCAAATCAAAATATCCATTTTTTCCCATACTTTATTAGAGTATGAGTAGAAGATAAGTAGGGGGTTTATGCTTTCCTCCTCCTCCTCGCAAATAACACATCTATGTTATAGCAAGATTTTTCTCACCCTATGCAATCTTGACCAGAAGGCCTTTTTCCATTTCCCATGCAGACTTATCTTCCCTAGTTATAAAATCCAGAACTAAAAATAAATATTTTTCCACACGTACGCATTGTGCACACTATACAACATGCGTATACAAAGGTTGCTCCACTACAACCCACGTACATCACGATTTGTGACAGAAAATGAAAATTAATGTCGGGTTTCCATGTCACGACAGGAGATCTATGATCCTTGGCCTTCCATATACTAGAAACATTATGAATCGGCCCTTCAGTTCCCTTTTGAAGGCTATAAATGGGCCAATTCTGAGCTATGGAAAGAGGAGAAGGAATTCAAATTTGAGAGCAAAGTTACTCTGGAGGAATTATTTACTTCATATTGAGTCTGCATCCCTTTTCCCTTTAAAGTCTGAACGTAATGTTCAACCCCCAAGCTCTTCCCTTATTGATTGAGAACCTCATTGTTTCTTTCTTATGAGCTTGCCTTTGGCAGAGGATTGAAGTGGTGGAGGCCTAGCTGGAAGAAACTTAGTTTCTCGGTTCCGAACTGTGCCGACACGGAAGGATGTACCATTTTCACTTTTGTTGATCATGGATTAATAGAAATACTATTTTCTCATCCGATTGATATCTTGCAAATATATTGAATTATTATTCCATGGGTGTATTTGTCATGTTTATTAATGGATTATGCTATTGAATGTGCTAACATTATACAATATCACCATATGCTTGGTTTTCTTGGTTTTTTAGGACTAGTTACATGTATATTGCTTTGGGTCAAGTGCTCAATAGTGGACTTCATCGAACGTCTAGATGGGGTAGGCCATTTATCTTGTCTTGCTAGCATATTTGTTTTCATAGAATACTTGAGAAGAGAGTTGATTTTTGCAGTCATTTCCATCTGTTGTGGTTTACCCTAGCCATAAAGAGATTTTCCTCATAACAGAATTGGAGACCATACTGGGGAGACAAATCTTCTTTCTTAGGGTTTGGAGTACTTTTCTCCTTAGATTTCCCTCGTTTCTATGGTGTTTCTTGTCGCATCATTTCTTGACAGCTTATGTTCACTATGGGTCTAAGTTTTTAGCCTTTCTCCCTTACCTGGCTTTGTCTTGAAACATATACGCAATTTTTTCCTTGGCAGTCGCGTACATACTTGTTGGTGTGAGTTTGATCAGACTAGGGTCCTTCTCAGGTTACCAACAAAAGGTACCATGTAGTATAGAGCGTTGGTATTTCCATCTCCTCCGAAGAGAAGAAGTCTCACCCGAAGCGCTACTGAGACAAATAGATAAGGAAGGGTAGGGAAAAGACTTAATAGGATCCATAGAGACTTCATGAATCATTCCTGACCTTGTGTAAGAGACATGAACATATCTGAAACATACATGTGCAAGAATCGAACCTACTTATGTTTTGAGCAAGCATTTAAATGTAGAACCATCAAATAGAACTTATAATACATAAGGAAATATTGTAATGCATCAGTAAACACATAGAGACACATCATATTTGAAAATTTAGGTCCTTATTCATATTATCTCTAGAATATTTCTCTGATTACAAACTCAGAATTACACAGTAGTGCATTGTACAAACTCTTGCCTCTAGACTCACGTCACAGATATACAATTATAAAAATTGATAGGTCCAACTCATTATAGACTCAAGACTTGACTTTACTCAACTTACAACAATCATCAACAACTACTCAACTAACCCAACCCAACCCTTTTACAATTATTTTCATCCTTATATAGAAGTTGGGTTGTGTCTTCCTTATCGGCTGGCACACTTTCTTGTTTTGTTGCAACCTTTTGTTTCTTAGCTGGCGTTGCATTGAATTTCGCAACTATTTTTTGTTGCTCTTTCTCCAGGCCTCTGATGAAGCTTGCACAACTCATTCTCAGTTAAAGCTTTCATGATTCCTTATCCCAAAAATGAAGGGCCCAATAGGCTCCGACCACAATCCTTGACTCGCCCTCGTGTCAAGTGCTTGGTTCTTTCACATTTTCCAGGAGCATCTGTTGTTTCTCCTTGTCCTTCTTTTCTTCTTATTTGGGCTCTTGTGTTTGTGATTTCTCTTCTTTTACCTCTTCAAACGAAGGGCCCAACTCTGGTACCAACTCTAAGGCTCGTTGTTTCACTCCTTGAAAGTTTACAACTTTGTCCTGTCACTTCCTAGTGAGGAGTGATGCCTCGACAACAAACTGTTGGGTTTTTTCCTTGCTATCCTCCTTTGACTGGGACTCGACCAACAAGTTCCACTCAGAATCTGTTGTTTCATCAACTTGATTCATTTTCATGTATACTATCTGAATAACAGGTTGGAATTCATGCAACTCTTTCTTTGCTATGGACTATGCCTCAAAGAGTGTTTTCAGCTCATTGTCCTCCTGTTGAATTTGGTCGAACTTTTGTTGTTGTTCCATAGGTTCCATTGTGGTTGAAAATTCTTCATTCAGCACCTGGATCATTGTGTGCATGTCCTCCAAGACTTGGTTTCATCGAGAAATGATGCCCATCCAGTCATTGACTTCCCTAAATATTTTTTTGCATTCCATTGTGTGCTTGTGCAGTGTTGCTTGGTCATTGTTACCTTGCAATACTATCTTCTACATTTTCTCCTGTAGCTTATGGGGTTGTTTCTCTGCCTCTTTTTGGGCATGTTGTAACTATAATTTTAGCTGCTCAACTTGAGTGATGAGTTGTGTCCATGCTCCTTGTAGCAAGTCGATCTAGTGTTCTAACTCGCCTGCATCACTGACCTCAGGTAATTTGGGTGCAACCTTCTGAATCTTCGACTAGGCTTCGGTAAGTCTTTCTTGCACTTTTTCCAGTTTGTGCTGAACTTGGAGTTTGTCATGTGCTTCTTGTATCATGCATGTTTGCAAGACAAGCTCTTCCTTTATTGCAACCTCATAGGATATCTCGGCCTCCTAGAGCCTTTGCTATAATTGATTAGTTGATGCTCTGATCAGTGTAAATAAGTGCATCGCTAGCCACTGTACAAGGTCAGTAGATGAAGGAGAGGCATCTCTAGGTGCTCACGTCTACAATTGAAGTCAATTGGCCATTGAACGCTCTGATCAGGTCTCTACCTCCTCCTCTGTGGGTGGCCCTAGTACGATCCTCAACCGTAGCTCTAAAGGCAGAAGAGTCCGAACCTTTATTCTGGCTATGCAAAGTTGCATCAATTTTGCACACTGCTGAGGGTCCTGGAGAACCCACTCCATTTGTTCCTGCACAGATGTCACGCTCAGCCCAGGTGTTGATGTTGGTTCTCTCTAAGGATCTGGTAGCTCTGTCTCTCTTGTTGCTTCTACTTCCTGCATTATGGCATCTTGTACATCCTCACCCTTGGTTGGTGAGGGGATTTTTTGTTTTCTCTGGAAGTGAAACTCCTCCATAGTGTGGGTATCTTTTACTTGCACTAAAATTTGAGGTTGTTGTTCCTGGGTGTTTGTATTCAGACCATTTAGCTTCATGTTGTACTCTGGTGCTTTGGGGTCCAGACCAGAAAATTATGATCTTGGCTTAGGTGACTCTTGGGTTATTCATGGGAGTCCTCGTTCCACTATTTTTGGTTGATCGATTTGCATGGGGGATGGGGTTGTTGTTTGTGGTGGACTGGTGGTGGCGGGGTTTGGTGATTGGGGTGGTGGTGGTGATGGAGTGTGCTCAGTGACGAGTGTGAACGGATATGTTTCAGGCTCTGGGTCATCCTAAATCTCAATGATAGTGGTGGCTTTGACCACTACTCGGGTGTGGGGAGTGGCTGATGAAAGGGGTTGTGGGTTCAAAGGTTTGTTTGGCAAGACCCCAGTTCTGGGCCTCTTCACCAATGGTTTGGTATCGAACAAAACACCCCAAATCTAGTTAACTTTCACACCTGACAACATGGCATTAGATAGCAGCTGACGGAGGATCGGTCTTTTCTTCTTATCCAACTATTGCATCTCTTCATCCTCCTCAGAGTCTGATTGTGTTGGAGCTTCTGATGTCTTCAGCTCTGGGCCCGAGCTCGGTCCTTCCCCTACTCCTTTGTCTTTTTTCTTCAACATCTCTATAGGTAGAATGTAATCCATTCTTGAATTGTGCGGGTTATGTTTGACCCCTGGCCATGACATGACTTCCCTGTTAAAGGCCTCCTCGTCCATATAGAACAACAACATCCTTGTGTGGAATTCTTCCTTGCTAACATATCTCGGCCAGACAAATGTATGGTGTTGATTCATGCTAAAGGTGATATTTCTTGTATTGCATTTGAGTACCTTCTGTGGGATACACAAAATTTATGTTGCATCTATCAATCCATTGTACCACTTGGAAAATGTTGTGGCGTTGAAGGCTATATTCTTTGAATCTAGCATGGACTTCCATGGCTCGAACATCTTTGCCACGCACCCTTTGTCTGGTATCATTCGCTATCTTCCCATAGGTGGCTTCTATTTGAACATTGTGAATGCCACAAGTAGATATCCATAAGTGAAGGTTCCTCTCTTCTCCTGTGCTTCCTCACATGCCACTAGTAGTTCCTCTAGCAGGTAACTACACCAATTGAACATTGCTCCATTGGTGCAAAAGTTAGCGACTGATAATGCATCTAGGGTGCATTCTCCCTTGTAGTGTGATCTCATAACCTTGCTGGCTATGATGTAAAATCCAGTCTAGACTGTCTTGGGTAGTATTGGTTCAATTACTATTGTGCATCCTCCCCTCTTTGTGTTGAATTTCTCATACAAGCTAAGCTCGCCTTTCTTTTTCCCATGTTCATCGGGACCCTAGAATCCTTTCGACACATCCTCTCCTTTGAAGGATAGTCCAGTAATTTGTTGGATGTATTCAACATGGATTGGATACCACTTATCTAACCATAGACTTCTTTCATGCACCCTTCTTATCATAAATTTTGTGCATCATGCAACCTCACCAGTGGTACCGAAGACTGGTAGGTCTCTCAGGTTCATGATGGTCGAATTGAATAAATTGATGAAATATGATTTTGGCACAAATTGCATATCTCTAGTTCCATCTAGAGCCATCTCCCAAAAGACATATGTGTGCATCTAAGGAAACAAGAATGAATTTGTGAGGTGAAGGTCGAGGAGCTTAACATGCTCCACTTTCCCTTTGAGATCACCCACGACCTCAACCCGAGGATCGCAGGGCTCATCTGGTACCACTTATTTAGACATGGCACTTTGGCTTGTCCTGGCTCTCGACATTCAGACTTATGTAGAAAGATAAGGACTGTAGATTTCCCAATGGTACAGGCTGGTTTGCTCTACTGAATTTTAAAATGGCTATGCTTCTTTTGGAAATGATGCATTCTCGATCGAGTTCTCAGGGACTTATACTTGTCTTAATGGGAAAATTAGCAGTAACTGTTGTTCATCATGACTGTATGAATGCAACGGGGTCTGAGTTGTCTAATGGGACAATTTAACAAGGTAAATCCTATTGGGCGATTCTTTCATTTACTTATTTATGTGAGTGGAATAGGGACGTGGTCAATTACCTTTCCATTTGACGAGTGGGTGTCCTGGTGCGAACTTTAATGGAATCTTTTCATAACGTGACTTTATGGCTTAACGGACTTCAAACATGGTACTGAAATGGAAATAAAGGTTGCGACTAGACTTGGTTCGTGTGGAATATGGATTTCGATCGTATTCAGATTCATCCTTTCTCTAACCACAAAGGTTGTCCCCGTCATATTAATGATTGTTATTAATGTATTCTCTTAAGCTTTAGATCTTGCACTGTTGAGTCATTATCTCTGTATCAAGCAACACTTAAACATAAAATGAACTATGTGTCATGGCGCAACACTACGCATATTGACTTTATTACTGAATTTACAAAAAATTTAGAAAAATCAAATCTGACTATTGTACAAGCTCTTTTGGACTAGAGAGATAGTCCCTCTTTCTCAATTTTGAGACATGTAGGGCTTCAGGTGAGTGCCATTCACCCATATTGGTCGTAGCACACCATCCAATTGCACGATTCTAACTGCTCCTAAGGGTCAGATCTCTGCAATCATGAATGGTCCCAACCAGTGCATATGCATCTTTCCAAGATGCTTCTGGTACCGGCTCTCGCAAAGTAGTACCTTCTCTCCTTACGTGAATACCTTGTCCTTAATGTGTCTATCATACCAATATTTTTGTCTTGCTTTTTCAATTGACTGATGAAAGTTTCCTAGAAATATGGTATCTTCGATTTCTTGTAGTTCCGTAAGTCTCTGTGCAATGGATTCCTCTTATGTCATGTGTGTGGCTTGTGAAATATACAAACTTGGAGTGATGAACTCTGCAGGCACCACTACCTCTCTCCCATAAACCAAATGGAATGGCGTGTACCTGTGGATTTTCTTTGTGGTTGTCCGGTAAGCCCATAGTACCACTGGAACTCGGTCATCCCAGTCCTCCCATTTTGCGCAACATAAATTTGTTAGTCCCCTTTCTAGGATCTTGTTGAAGTCTTTGACTGTTCCGTTGGCCTATGGGTGGTATGGACTTCTCTTATGATGTTGAATCAGAAATTTTGTTGTGAGTGTTGCTATAGTGTTGCTAATGAAATAAGCTCCCTAATCGTTGGCTAGGCTCCTAGGACATCCAAATCGAGTAATGATATTCTGTAAAATGAACCTGGTAGAATTATATGTCAAACAGTCCTATACAACTATTGCTTCTGCCCAACGAGTAAGGTAGTCATTCACGGTAATGATGTACCTAACCTTTCAATGTTTGGCTATGGGGTTGATTGGTCCAATGAATTCAACTTCCCATTTCTCAAATGCTTGTAGAGATCTAATTGGTTGTAGTGGTAGTTCATCTTGGTGTAATGGCTTGCCCACTCGTTGACAAATATCACACGATCTAGCATATATTTTGGCATCCTTGAAGAGTGTTTTCCACCAAAGTCCTACATGTAGAAATTTTTGTGTCACGGCCTTTCCTCCTACGTGGCCTCCTGCAACTCCATTATGGAATTCCCAGAGTATATCCTGCCTTTCATGATCCAGGACACACTGTCTGAGAATGTTGTCTATTCCTAGTTTATACAATTGTTTGACGATCAGCTGGTAATCTTCTACTCTAACAACCATATGGTGTTTCTGGGTTTTGGAATAGGTTTCAGGACAAGCCCCTGTACTGAGAAAGAATGCTATGTCCTCCAAGTATTCCAGTATGGCCTCAATCCTGAACAAATCTGCATCTGGGAGCTGATCATCTACTGCTCCGCCACTTTCCCCTGACTCTAAACTGGACAGGTGATCAATTCCTACATTGCATCTTCTCAGCTTGATGATAACTTCAAAGGAAAATTCCTGAAATAACAACAACCATCTACAAATTCTCGCTTCCAACACAAGTTTGTTAACTAGATATTTCAATGCAGAATGATCAGTAAAGAATTTGAAATGAGACCCTAAAAAATAATGTCTAAATTTCTGCAAAGCATAAATCACATCCAAACCCTCCCTTTCTGTTGTTGTGTAGTTATGTTCTACTTGCGACAACTACTGACTCACAAAATAGATAGGGTGATCCATAGATCCATCTCCAGGTTGCGTTAAGATGTCTCCTAAGCCAATTCCTAAAGCATCTACATGAATGTGAAATTCATTCTCCTAGTTTGGGAATATCATAATCAGTGTTGTGATGAGTTTCTCCTTAACTGTCTCAAATGCTTTATCACATTATGGAGTCCATTGGAACATTTCATCCTTTTTCCGTAGGTTTTCCAAAGGTGCAGTAATGTTGGAACATCTTCGGATGAACCTACGATAGTAACCTGTGTGTCCCAGTGTGGAGCGCAACTTCTTAGCACTCATGGGCGGTGGCATATTCACAATGACCGCAACTTTGGCTGGATCTACCAATACTCCTTCTCGTCAGACTATATGACCCAACAAATTCCCATGTGGTACACAAAAGATACACTTTCTGAGATTCAATGAGATCTGCAACTCTTTGCATCTATCAAACATTAGCCTTAGCAATGCTATATGTTCCTTGACCAGGCTATATATTGTCCAATCATCCATATAGACTTCTATAAAATTGTGAATGAACTCTCTAAAAGCTTCTATCACAATCTTGGAGAAAACTGCAGGGGTGTTCTTTAAGCCAAATGGGATCACGTTGTATGCAAAATATCCCCATTCTGTTATGAAAGTGGTCTTTATTTTGTCCTCTTCAGTGATCATGACTTGATGGTATCCTAAAAATCCATTTGTGAATGAGTATGCTTCCTTTCCCACAACCTGTTTTAGAACCTCGCCTGTAAAGGCTGTTGGGAAAGGGTCATGTACACAGGCAGAGTTGAGACTTTTGTAATCTGCCTAGACTCTAACTATGTGCCTTTCTTGCTTGGAATAACTAATAGGGCTAACCCACTCTACTTCTCCTACTGCAAAAATGATACCTGCTTCCAACATCTTATCTATATCCTTCTTAACCTTATCTTTTACTCTTGGTTTAAGATGGTATGGTCTATGTCTGACAGGCTTGGATCCTGGTTTTAACTCAATCTTCATTTCTCCCATGATTCCTTTGATTCCCTTTAACTCGGAAAAAGTCATTGGGAACAAATCCTTAGATTCCTGCAGTAAACTCTGTATTTCATGACTGGTTTTCTCATCCTAGTAGTCTCCCACCATGGCTATATTGGGTTGCTCTGCGGTCCCTATGTTGATTTTGCACAATTTTAATGGGTTATTGTAGGAACTATCGGTCTGGCTAGGTATGGTGTTTTGAATTTCTTTTCTCCCATCTGTGTATTTGATGGCTAGGTTTCTCAATTCTTCTAAGTCATCTAGGATTTCTAAATCTTTGCTAATCTGATAGCATTCTATAGGCTTCTTAGTTGAGGGAAAGTCAGTATTTGTCTAAAGTTCTTGGCTATGTTTGGCACATACCACTAAGTTTTATTTCTGATTATCATTATCTGTAAAAATAATTTCTTTAATATTTTGCAAGGCTACTTCAAGCTCAAGGTACTTACTTGTGAATGAGAAGTCCTTGCAAAATTGAGTTTTCAGTATTTTCTGGTCGTTGGTTTGTCTTCTGGTTTCCTTATGTATAAAGCAAGATTTCGATATTGGACCTAGAGAGTTGGGAAATACCTGAACCCAGAAGTGAGAGGGTATCCACGTCAGTTGCCATTGTGTCGTGCATTGTTCAATGTCTATTCTAGGATCCAATTCTCCATTGAAAAGTTGCGCAAATTTGAGATCCGTCTACATCTCTAATTTTGGCTGCTCCTTGTTCTAGAACCTGTACTTGATAGCTTTCTTCATCTCATCCCAAGTTCTGAGTACGAATTTATGATTAGCCCACCATCTGGCAGGGTTGTTCTGAAAGGCTACATCTAGTATCGGGATTCTTTGATATTCTATTACGTTTTCCTCCATCTTGTGCAAAAAATGGTCGAGATCTGAGCTGCCATCATATAATGGGTTTTCTCTAACTTCATCCCAACCCATTTGGTTGTTCTGACAGTTGTGCATCTTCTTGAGAATATTTCCTGCGACCCTTGTTACCAAATCTCAAAAGCCAATTCTGAATCTTCATCTGTTGACTGTATAATTCTCCAACTTACTAACCCATCGGTGGTGGGGTTTATATAATCGTTTCTTGTCCTAGATATTAAAGTCTACAACTGGTCCAAGTCTTCTCCCTCCATATTATTGTCTATTGGTTTTGTATATCTAGGTCCTACATATGGATCCAAAGGTTGAAATACCTTGATTCCCTCGACCTCAAAGGTCATGGTGTCTTTCTTTAAGTCGATTACTACATAATTATCATAATCCCAATCAATGCCAAGTAATGTAGGGTAGGGGTCCTTATCTCCCATGATCTCAATGACTTCAAAGTCAGCCACTGGTTTTACTCCTACTACATCTATTTCCACATTCTCCAGTCTTCCTATGGGGAAGATATAGTATTTCTTTTCCATTCTTAACTGAATTGGGGAGTATGTCATCCTCGGTTTTCCTAAGGCTTCCTAGATCTTCTTAGGAATAATGTTCACATCTGACCCTAGGTCCAACATGACGTCCTTAATTTCAAATTCATCTAACTAGGCTATTAATATGATTTCCTTGTCGGATCGTACTTTTCTTCGCTACACTCTCTGAGTACTTTTCCCAGGAATATTGGCCCTTATCCTTGCTTATAGGGGTTATTCGTTCCCTAAAACTAGGTATAGCGCATTGCGCAACTTTTATGTTAGTTGATCATTCCCTAGAATGTCAGAGAATAATTGAAACCAAAGGTCAACTACGTTTTGGGGTTGCTCAGGTTGTCTTTGTATGACTACAGAGTTTCTGGGTGCAACGTTTTAAGAGGGGACTTGCACCATATTAGGGTAAATAGTCGGCTGGGGAGGATTCTCTCGCATTTAAGGACTAGGAATACTCTGAAATACTTCTATGGAATATTTAAAGAACAACTTTTGTTTTAGAGGGTCATACATGTCTTCCTTAGGTGTTTCTTTCTGGATCTAAGGTAGAGTATCATCATCATCTCTTCTCTCTGCTCCTCCTCGAGTAATTGTAAGGTAGCTAGAGAGGTAGTGGGGGGGCCCAGAGGGCCCATAGTGAT